>JAHWFP010080211.1:0-17340 GCA_023313725.1 Lithobius niger
GATTAAGTGTTTTCTTCATCCCTGGCCTTCACGTTCTGTTGCGTTGAAACCTGCAGACAGCTTGTCCCCGTCTAATTGCCATCCCGAATATGGTTTAGTGTATACTACAAGACCCAGTGATACAACGAGATGCGTGACAGAAGTGAAAGAAAATTCCATTCAACCCAAAGTATGATGTCACACTTGAGGAAGGGGCGTGCACAGTTTCGTAATATTATATATAACTTCGTTGTTATTACGTGAGTGGCTCCATTACAATGTGGTGGCGTTAAAGTTACACGTTAACGACAAAAGCGGGGGGAGGGGGGAGTTACAACTTGGAAGACGACACGAAAAAGAGTGTTTGGCTATTTTTAGGCGCGAGCCTCAGAATGATGAAAGTTTTGTGTGTGATAGTGATACTAAAAGGTCACATCCAGGCTATTGAGAATTCTGAAAAGTTTTTTCACTCCACCCTACGGTACATACGAGGGAATACTATAGGGTGGCCAATACAAATGTAAACGATAGAGAAAAATCGTAGATATTTTATGAATTGATATTTTCATGTTCTGATAATCAGACGTGTTAAGAAAACTTAAAATTTTGTTTCCGCAGTATTTATTTCACTCTTGGAGCATTCCAAAGATGGAAGATCAGTATAGAATTCTACACCATGTTTTCATTGCTAAAACGTTTACGACAAAGCAAGGCACAGCGTATGTTTCTTAAACAATTTCCAAACTTCCACGTTCCAACACGAAGTGCAAATAATGCACCCTAGATAAATTCAAGGATTGAAGGAAACGAATTATTTTGAACCAAAGTACAGAACACATTGAGGTCGTCCAGTGACAGTTCGTGCGGCAGGTAATTCGGGAAGACGGCGTGGAAGTGTGCGAAGAAATCCAAGAACGTCATCAAGACGGCGATCTCTAGCTCTCAACATTAAACGAACATCACTGCTAAGAATGCTAAACAAGGACTTATTGTTTGAGTTCTCCTGGTATTTTACGAGCGGCTGTGTCTTCCTGGAGGGAGCGGCTTTAATCGACGGCCGCCATTGTTTTTGTAGCTATTTTGGATATCAACAAGGCACTCTGCTACCAAAAACATACAATCGATTATTTGTGTCCATGCTGGGGCGAACTCACGATAGGCTGCGGAAACTATAAACCTATTCCTGTACAAAACTCAAATGCTCCAGAACTTTCAGAACTAGATAAACATTGACTTTTACGCGCTTGTCGCCTTATCTCCATCAAATGGGGCAACGACGATTTGAATTTGGGGAATGTGTTTTGCTCAGACGAGTGTCATGTTCATTTGGGTGGCTTTGTTAACAAACAAAATTTCGATTTTAGGGAACGAAGAAAACAAAAGAACATTATGAGAAACCATTGCAGCCATCGTGGGTAACCGTTTTGTGCGCTTGAGCTCTCAAAGAATAATTGGACTGTAGTTTTTTTTTTTACAGACAAACAAAATGTATTGAATAGAATGGAACTAAATTTGAGCATGCACCTACGTCATCGAATTAAAATCAACGTCATGTAAACAAAATTTGAAGTTTTATTAACACTTCTGATTTATCAGAACATGAAAATATCAATTCATAAAATATTTATGACTTTTCTTTATCGTCTACATTTTTATTGACCACCCTGTATGTATATTGGTAAGGTTATTCTTACTTTTCCAATATTAAACATTCGGGTGAAACTAGTGCCTAATTCCAACAAGCTACCACCAGAGGGTGCCGTCGTCGATGAAGCCTCGTTTGCGTTACTGAGCGTCGTCATGGAACTCGAAAATATTTAGCGTCACTAAAATCATAGGAGAAGAAAGGGGTGGGGATGGAAAAGAAACTTGACGCGCACGCGTCAGTACCCTTTCGGATCAAAGGAAGACGCGGCGGAAGTATAGTTCATAGCAACGCGCCTGCGCTGTAATGTGTTCGTCAATTGCAACTGGGAGCACACCTACTGAGAGCTTCATCTGTACAGGAATATGAATGCGAATGGACGATTATGAGCACATTTTCACGCAATAAACTTGTGCAGTGTTACATCGTTCAAATTACATCGTTACATCGTTACATCGTTCAATTCTTTCTGTAAACGTCCGTTCACGTAACGTATCAAACCACACTATCAATAATTACCCTTTACTGGTTAAAAAAAAATGGTTGTTAGCTTTCACATAACGAGAACGAATTAGTTGCACTGCTGTGATGTTACTGTTTACATCATCATTATTGGGTTGTTTACATGAAGCCTGCATCATCGTAAATTGATGTCGGCCACACAATGAGAGTTAGGCAACAATTCTATCGAAGAAACACCGCTCAGTTGCTTACCACAAATTAGTAGTTATGTAGCTAATAGCGATTGACGAATTCGACCAAACCAAACGACAAACCAAGATGGCGGAGCTCACTTCCCGTTAACGTGCCAGGTTGTCACGGAAACGTAAGAGAGTGCGTTGATGTGAGCAGACAGGCAGTTTCTTTTCCATCCCCACCCCTTTCTATGCTAAAACAAAGTGATCACGATAAGACTACTGAATTAATCTCTTAAAAAAATATGGTAGGTCAGATTAGGATACTAAATTAATTTTAAGGTAGATCAGAACTGGCTGAGCAGGTTTTCTTTTCTTTTTTTTCTTTTTTAAATCCAGTATTCGGTTTAAATCGGGTTACGAGAGAATATAAGTATACCGCATGGTTTTGTGTGCTGAGAATTGTGTAGAGAGAGCCACTCGGCTGAATCTTCTTCCATGGTTAACATTTTCTGTAACGAACTGAATATGGTTTGAATCGAACACAGATAAGTTCTTCAACCTCAAATGTTGCGCACACACCGAGTATTTTTTTCCGAAGGTATTGTAGCGCTATTACCACGGTTAAATGACGCTAACAAATCCGCCATTTTTTATTTCAAGTTTTGCCTCCTCACGAGAGACTGAAGCATGATGCCTTCTGGTGCCCGTTGATGGAAGCAGTATTATTTTCCCCCACGTGTTTAGAAAACCGGCATTACCTGCTTATCTACCCTGGCACATACCCTAAAGTACATTTCCGGACATACTCTTTAATCAAAGTATAACATCACTATTAATAGGTTTTCAAACAGGTATTTACTCCGTCCAACTCAACCAAGCTAGCTTGAAATTGATGTCTATGTGGTTAGGTTGGGATGCTGCATCCAGTTAACGCATCATGCACGGAGCAAACGCAGGCAGGAAGGGGGTGTGGACGGGGGGGGGGGGGTGCGGAGGGGGGAACAATGGGGGGATGGGTTGGGGAATCTGCCAGACGGCAGGGCCGTCCAGAGGTATGATGGGGCCTAGGGCTCCAAATTTTCTGGGCACCCTTCACACCTTTCTGTGGAATTTATTTGCTTTTGGCCCGTCAGCAACCTGAGGGCCCTTTTTAAAAAAAAAAATGTTGGGCTTTTTCATTGAATCAGTCTGCATTCGTGTTAGCCAGTAGGCCAGCTGACAGGGCTCTTCGTTAGGGCCTCTCGTAAGTGTGCAACTGAACAAACTGAACACCCTTTTTGCGTTTTTATTTTTTAGCCTTAGATGGTGGTTCGGGGCCCCTTGAAGCACGGCCTAGGGACAGAAGCCACACTTGCTTCCCCCTCTGGTCAGCCCTGTAGACCGGCGTATGTAACGCTGGGGTGCAGCTAGTTTCTACTATTTCATTAGAAAACTTAAAAGCATTTTCCCCGTATTATGCCCAGGTGAAAGCAGCCTAGTGTTAGTGTTGGTCTCTGAGGCTAGAGAGGGCTAGCAAATGACATCAGGACAGCACTTACCCAGCATTGAGATTATTCTAATGTCTCAAATCAACATTATCGTACCATGTTTCACCATGTAATTCATTCTCACCTTCCTCGACACACATATTCGTTTTGGCATTACTCATATATTTTTGCAGTTGAAGTTTTTTGGTTTGTATGTTGGAAACGTTCCTCGTCGACCGATGCTACCTCATGCCACCTTAATCCACCTCATGCCATTGATCCTTTCTTCCGGATAAAACGCAACAGATCATTATGGGTTCAAAATGGCGTCTATCGAAATCCGTCAGCAAGCCCAAATCGCATCATCTTCTTCGACAATTTGATGAACAGCTGCTCAATGAAGGAGCGGAAACAATATGTTGGGAAAGAGAAATCCAAGACTTACTGAGAAAGTGAGGCAACAGTTGAAACTAGCAATGTGCCTCTGCAGTTTTTAGCTGTGACCACGGAGTGCTTGTTGCGGTCAGGACAAATCCTCGCCCAGAAGTATCTCAGCAAATCGATAGATGAGAAACTAATTTGAGTAGCTTAACACCTTGAGCGTTCGAACGTTGATAGTGTTTATGTAGCCTCACATCGCGTAAGTCCGGTGCCCAAAGTTGTGTGGTCATTAGGTTCTACAATCTTGGAACAACGTGCAAAAGGAAGATAGCAAAGCGAAGGTAGGTAGGCACGCACCGAATACAAAATTTGCCGAATACCGAATATGCAACCGAATACTTAACTTGCCGAATACCGAATAGCTAAACTACCGAATACCGAATATATACCGAACAGTTAAACTACCGAATACCGAATATTCGGCACCAAACAATTTACATATTCGGTCAAATACCGAATTATTCGGTCCTATACCGAATAATGGCTTAATAGGCCGAATACCGAATTATTCGGCGAATACTTAACCGATTGCTTTGTCGAATATAAGTGTACCATATTTGATCATTTTCCCATATTTTATGCGTCAGAAGACTAACTCCTCAAAAACCAAAAACTAAATGCGTATAGCTAAACATTCTTACCTTAACAGAATTGCATAAATATATACTAAAAAAATATTCGGCCGAATACCAAAATCTTAATACTATTACGCTGAAAACCGAATATCACTATACGGCCAAAATCAGTGTTCGGCCGAATGCCGTATATCGTTATTCGGCCAAAATCAAAATTCGGCCGAATATCAGGAACTTGAAATTTCGGCCGAATAGGCCGAATACCGAATAATTACCGAATATTCGGCACATCCCTACTAGTCAATCCATCCAACATCACTGGACTCATGGTTTAAAACTTGAGACGTATTCGCTGTTCGTACCAACGTTCAGACCTTCATACCAACGTTCAGACGTTCGCTGTTCGCACTGAAAGATACAGTTTGGGTCCAAAGTCTAACTAATGTAGACAGGTCCAATTAAAACGTCTTTTTTAAGCGCCTTAACCACTTATCCACCACAAAAAGGTAAGATTAGCCAGGAAGGAACTAGACTTTCCGCTCTACGAGCCAGTGCGTGTGAGTGTACGGAAGGTTTCGGCTCGGTGGCAAAATAAGCGACTCGTTCATGGCATCTCCATGTTGTGTTATTTACAAAGAAAGGCACATTTAGGGTATATGTCTGTGTAATTCGCTTTTTATGAAGGTATAAAACTTTTCTTTAGACTTAATGGGAGAAAAAAAAAACCTCCGATCAATAAGCGCTGACTGGTTCAGTTTATTTTATAACTTTCCTTAAGCATACAAAAGGAATTTAACACTAAAACTGGAAATTTAGTGACACATTAATTAAGGGGGTTCTCAGGTGCTTGATAATCCACGAGTAATCCGCAGTATACTTGGCAATCATCGTGTAATCCTAGTAATCTACTGATATTACCGATATTCCATTGTTGTGTAGTACTGTCTTTGGTATTTCAAGCTAGTCCAGTATGAAGGAAACTCAGAAAAATCAGTCTTAATTCGAAGGTAATCCAAAGTATTCCGTGTATGGGAATGCACTAATCCAAAGTATTTGGTGACATCCAACAATACGAAGTATTCCTTGTAGTAATCCTTGAATACGAAGTGTTCCTTGTAGTAATGCAGTAATCCAAAGTATTTCTTGCAGGAATCCGAAGTATTCCTTGTAATAATCCTATAATCTGAAATATTCCTTTTAGTAATCCAACATTCTGAAGTATATTACACAATCTTACTTGGCAATCTAGGCAATCCAGTTAATATTTTAAAGTAATCCGGTGTTAATACACTGGCAATACATTGCAATCTTTGGTAATGCACGTTTGCAAGTAATCTAGTGTACAATATTTTGGCCGGTTATAACCCCTCGACACGAATTTAAAATGTCGGCCGCTTTACAAAAGTTATTGGGTAAAAAAATATTTTCATTTTAAATCGTTTAAAAAACATATTTTACTTAGCTGAAAAATTGAAAGATTCGTTACACTGCCGGTTTTTAAATTTCCTGTTTGTTTTTAGCCTCTCTCGTTTAAAATCATGCCATCGTTTCGTATGCGATAGCCTAAATATCCTAAAAGGTATGTATATTTAGGCTACTGCATACCTGTATACCTATTCACCGAATAACAGGTTGCAACATCTATGCGCCATCTACCATTATTTAGTTCTATGAACTTGATTTCAACAAGCGAAGGAATACGCTAAGAAATGTCTTTTTATGTGACAAAGTAGCCATGTGACTCCTTAATCATTGACTGTAAAGTTGGTGCGTCCTGGTGCACCAGAGAGCAAGCGGTTAAGGTTAATATCGTCACTGTCACTAAATGGCGACCATCTAGCGGTTCAAAATCTGCGTTTCAAAACGGTCGATATTTAGAAAAAAGCGGCGCTCGTGATGTCGTTAGACTTCACTTTACCGCTTGCTTCCTGGTGCACGTGGGCGCACCAAATTTATACCTCAATAATTAAGAAGGTAGGTGGCTTGTTTGTTGTGTTAAAAAATATATTTGTGTGTTGCTTCGCCTGTTGAAAGTAAAGGATAGACAGAAGCAAATGGTTATGGAAGTGCCAGCCTGTCATTTGGTGGCAATCCTCCTTTAAAGTGGCACTATCACCGATTGAAATGCGAACGAAAATACCGTGGCGCCATGTAGCGGCAATAACATTGTTAACCTTTATAGCTTGCTCCCAGGTGCACGAGGACGAACTAAATTTTCACACAATAATTAAGTATGTCGTGGCTTGGTTGTTTCGTTAAAAGAAACGCCGTTGTGCATTCCTTCGCTTAGTGCAAGCAAAAGCTAGATGTTGTCAGATTTCGTCTGCTTTCAATCGGTGATAGTGCCACTTTAAGTTAACACAAATATCACATCAAGAATACAGTTAATTTTTATCAATAACTCACCATAAATTTGAACAAACATCGTCATCACAACGACTCGCCACTAACTCGCCACTTCCAATTTATAACTTAAATTTGTTTTAAAAAAATATTGTAATCCAATCTTGCATATTTGAGATGTCTTATTTGGAGTTGCTCGATACATTCGTCTCTTAAGTTATCTGCGTGTTTACTTTCATACGTGCCGTATTTCGTTGCGGAATCAAAATTCCTTTTTTTACCGATAACACGATCTACCTGATGGTTCACACGGGCAGCCATGCATCAGTGTTGTGACGGCATTCGTCTTTTGTTGTTTCTTCTCGTTGCTTCCTTACGTCTCTTCCCCCCCCCCCCTCCCTCCTCCTCCTCCCTTTTCTACTGCTTTCGCCACCTGTCGGTAAACTTCCATCTCCAAGCTTTAAGTCGTTGTGCGGCGCTAGTTAAATCCATGCTTGGCTGGTCCAGACAAGCCGTACCGTGTCAGCAAAGATCAGACCTTCCAGGCGGCTGGGTTTCTCGCCAATCGGCAAGCATCATGAATCTGTACTTAAAAATCTGGATCACACGAGACGTTTGCTACCAGACAAATCCCAATATTTATGGAAAGGCCTTAGCGACAATTTACGCGACACCGCACTCGGGATTAAAGGCTGAATCTGCCAAAAACAATTTGCGCAAAACAATCATCTTGGTCGACAAAAATTTGAACTGGAGCTTCATATAATTACAGAGGTCCGCGAATCGTTATAATTATGTACCTGTATAAAACTTTAAAAAGTTGCCGTCAGCAAGATTGACCAATCGTGTAGTTTGGAATAACGGTGTGAAAATTGTCAAAGCTATAAGCTCCTACCATAAATAAACAGAAATTTAATTTTTATTTCCCCTCCCACGCATGGAGTTCAAACAGTGGCCGCTCTGGGAACAATGGCGTCGCTACATGCCATACTGCATTCAGAACGTTATTACTTGCATGCTGGAATTTTTGTGTGTGTGTTTTATTTTGTGTGTGTGTGTTTTTTTTTCTCATTAAAATCTATACTTATGGCGCTAGACTTCCAAGACTTTCTAATATTAGTTGGACCGAAGGCACCGCACACGCCTGAAACGTGGTGAAGATTACAGGCCACCATATTTGGGGAATGAATTCACATAATTAAGCGGAGATCGAATGCTGACTATTTTAATTTAAAAAGAGAAAACGAAGGACTCTTCTATTTCAAGGGTTGGTTGTATGAACGGTGAAAAACCCTGGTAGACACAGGCTTCCCTTGATATAGATTTAATAAAAAAAAAAAAACTAAATCTTTCGGGCACTCACGGCCTTCCTCGGAGAGGCTACACGAAAGAATAAATAAAATTCATAAGTTTATTTATATGTAAAATAATAATAATAATATAAATAAATATAACTTTGACCTTTAATGGTCAGGATGACGGAAGGGCGTTGGCCACTAAATCCGTTCCGTGTAAAAAATTGACAGGGATGGTAATTTCGTTTGAGAAACCTAGCAAGTGAATGTTCTTCCAACGGCGTTTAAACACGCTCACGGACGGTGCAATGACAACAACTTCGGGAAGGGAGTTCCAAGCTCCGACAACACGTGACGCAAGGAAGAATTTCCTACAATCTGTGCGCTAATAAAAATAGCACAAATAAAAACTGTTAGCGTGCTAGGCACCTCACCAGATCAAAAGCAACAAACTGGGGACAAGCAAAGCACCATGAGTATTCAATTTCAAATTAAACTTGAGGGAAAAGCCCAACGACAAAAGGTGCGGAAAAAAAGCTGAATGTTTTTGTCAATTTTGTGGCTTTATTTTTGTGTTGTTTTTGTTATATTAGCTCGAATTTCATCAGGCAGGCAAAGATGAAAGATGCAGACTTTTCTGCAGCTTTTTTCCTTTGTTTTTTGTGTATAGCTTTTTTCTTTCGGCCTTAATTTTCCGCTTTTTATGGTTAGGTTTTTGTCCCGTAGCTTTTTTCCCTATGATTCGTTGCTTTGCTTGTCCCTGTCATGTTGACTTGACCTGGTTAGGTCCCTTGCATGGTAAGGGTTTTTATTTTGTCACCTATACATATTTTATTGTGTGAAACTTATAAATTGTATTCATTCTTTTGTAGCCTCTCCGAGGAAGGAGATACTATATATAGTTTTTTTTTTAATGAAATCTACATCAAAAAGTACCTATGTCTACCAGGTACTTTTAACGTTCATATAAAACGAATTTAAATGTAATACATTTTACTTAAAATTACAAATGCAGACATTTTACGTTTTTACTCAGCTTGACAGTAAAGATCGAAATACTGGTCGTGGGTTTTGATGCAAAGTAAAAAAAAAAAACCGAAATGCCGGCTGATTACCAAGGGTTAAAATTGCACCAACAGCATACCTACTACGGTTGCATTATAACTTTTGCGGCCACTTTCTATTTCGCATAACAAATCACGATGAGGTACTTCATTTAAATCGAATCCAGGAGAATGGTATGGTATGGTGGTATCAAGTAGCGTGCAGGGCAGGGGCACCCGGGCATGCCTCTGGTTGTATCAATCCAGTAGGCTAATACTGGTGAATCACACTGGCTTTCACCACGATTTTCACCCTATTGAAGGGAAATCAAACTGCAGTGAGAAGATACCAACAAACACCCGTCGCTGCAATTCCCGGATGCTACGACGGGTGTTTGTTTTTATTTTAAATTGGTAATTATATTCATGGGCAGTTTCATTATTGATAATGTAACGAGGCCTTCCAGCGCTAATTCTTGAACTCAAAACAAAGCGTTCCGGGGATGGAATAACGGCGATGGAATAACAAAACTGGCTCAAAAATGTTGACGTAATTTACATACTGGGTAGCTGTTATCCCATCATTTTGCTGCCCGATGCTTTGCTACAACGCAGCTTTTATATTGTATTACTAAGGAAGCGCAAGCTAGGAGCTTACTTGCAGAATGGCTGTTGCTAAAGAAGAGTACGGCCGGAAGATTACTTGCAGAATGGGTGTTGCTGTAAGACTGGGAGATTACTTGCCGAATGGATGTTGCTAAGGAAGCACACGGCCAGGCAGATTACTGGCAGCATGGACTTATACAGTATGTCTCAGAATCCTGAACCAGGTAAGCCTATATGGTATAGGCCTATACTACACCCAGAGGAAAGTTCTGGTTTCGAGTCCTGGGTTTACTGCGAGTGAATGCCTATTGTGGAAGACATTTGCTACTCCCATTAGCTGCATACTTTGCTCATAGTTTGCCGATTTGTATACCTTAGGCCTAAATATGGCATAGGCGTACATCGTATAGGCCTACAATGTATAGGCCTATACCATATAGGCCTTCCTGGTTCAGGACTTCTGAGATGTACCGTATACGATAGCACATGCTTGCAGAATGGCAGCTTTCAAAATGCACGGCAGGGACACGAGGCGGCTGTGTTGTTATAAAGTTTTCGTATACCAGTTCCGCATCGTTGATGTTGGCGATTGAATATTTCAGCACGAGAGTTTTGGGCAGAACGACCACTGTTATTAATCACCATCGAATTGATGGTACTCAATAAAAGTGGCGGTTCAGCCAGCTGAACTGTGACGTTTCGGCTAAGGAACATGGCCTATTTCAACCAAATAAAAAAATCGGCAGATCCCGCGCCGTAAGTAAAATAACCCATTAAAGGAGAGTTGAAGGTGTGACACCACTAAAAGTGCTGGACACTGAAAATGAAAGCCTGAACGAGTGTATGGGAAATAGGGATGGGTCGGTAACCGAAACTTCTGTTTTTACTGTAAACCGAAACCGATTCTAATTTTGTGTCGGTTTTTTATACATTGTTCGAAAAATCAAGGATTAATTTGTTGTTTTGAATTTTTAAATAATTATCATTTTATCTAAACACACGTTAGTGTGTCGCGCCAAGTTAGGCAACAAACATCACATCAATTCAATTGTCGAGGAGATAACCATTGTAGCGCGACGCCATAGCGTAAGTCCTGAAGCATAGTTGGGCACATTTCAGGTACTTGGGGGGAAAATAATAATGTAGTACAAAAGCTTAAATTGTGGTGAAATGGTGAGCAATGTCCCACCTGACAAAAATTAACTCGTGAAGGAATGTCATCTAAGCAGCTTTCAATGCAAAACTGACCATCAATAACGTTGCAAACTAATATAGCTACTTCTAGTCCGCTCATCCCCATGTTAATTTCCATAGGGTGATTATTCATCGATACCGAGATAACGGGAAGGCTTCTAGCTACGAAATTGGACGAATGGCTGCAGTACGATACGAACTGCATACCTTTTCTGGTTTACAGCCGGGGGGTGTAACGGGAATGGCGTAGGAGAGCGTGTAAATACGAAAGTATTGTTATAACCATTGTTAGTATTGTCGGCATCGTCTCTGACTGACTGGCCAAAGTTCGGACAATGACAACGTGTATACTGACGTGCGCATCTAGACACACGCTAGTATGTCGTTACAAATCGAAACAACATTGACAAAGAAATTGTGTCTTCGTTCAATTCACGAAAAACAAGCAAAATATCAAAATAAAGCCAAAAAATGGTAAAGAGGCCACCAAGTTGAGACTGGTTCAGCCTCACAAAGGAGTGATATGAACTAAATTAAAAAATTAAAAAAAAATTAAAGCAAAACCAAGAACTGATAAAGAGGCGACTAAGTTGAGAATGCTTCGGCGGCCTCTCAAACTGTGATACGAAATTAAAATATTGGGAAAATATTTAACTATAGTTGACGTGGCACATTATTACAAATCTGCAGGCTAGTTGAGTTGAGCTTAATACACAATTAAAAAAAAAGAAGTGATATCACATCAAAAACCAAGACTGGTAAAAAGAAACGCCGAGTTCCGAATGGTTCGACCCTTCAGAGGAGTGATATCAGCATACCAAAACATTCGCCAACTTAATCGCACTGATTAATACTGTGGACGTTAAATGAAAACTTGAATGTTGCTACAGAAAGTAGCAATGTTCTAGTTTTCATTTAACCTTCGAACTATTAGTCTGTGCGATTAACTTGGCGAATGTTTTGATGTGTTGATATCACTCCTCTGAAGGGCCGAACCATTCGGAAATTGGCTTTTCTTTTTACCTGTTTTGGTTTTAGATGTGTTACGTATAAACGACAGCAAAGCTCGTAGTCATAAAATGAAAATAGTACAGGAGAATGGTGGTATAGCTATGCCCGTGGTGAATGACGGTGCTGAAATGGACAGCAGGTGTGTTTTGGAAGCTAGTAATACTACTGTGGAAGGGGAGGGTGGCAAAAACCGATACCGAAACCACGGTTTTGTGGGCATGTAAAACCGAAACCGTAACCGCAGTCAACAAATGAAACTGACCCATCCCTAAGAGGAAACACAATGACACAAGATGAAAAAAAAAAAATGACACACTAAAAATAAATAATATTTCGTAAGCCATCATTGTATTGCGGATTTCTATTTCACTGAGATAACATGCGCGTGATTCGAAGCAACGAATTCCGGATTAATGCTCATAATCCCTTATTGTCTGTAGCACTAAATATTGCCCACGCTCGAAACAGAGAATTACGTGCACACAGCAAAGAGGAGCCTTAATTAAAATGCACACAACAAAAACAGAACCCTTATTTAAATGTGCACGATAAAACCGAGCCTTAATGTAATCGCACACAATAAAACCAGAGCATTAATTTAAATGCACACAACAAAAAACAGCCTTTATTAAAATATGTACGATAAAACCAGGGTCTTAACTAAGAGCACGTAATGATAATAATAATAATTTTTGCCGCAGGAGCAGTAGCCCTGGCAAGGATCATAGGATCACTAACAGCCAGCCTTGAAAGGAAAACCAGGAAAGCGAAGATACAGAAGCAAAAAGAAAAGCTCTAAAAACGAAATTACCAATAAAGTTCGGGTCGTTTCAAAAAGGGTTTCAAGCAATGCTTTGACATGATTGACCGAAAATATTTTGGACTGCGAGCAGTGACTGCAGCTTCTGGAAGGGAGTTCTAAACAGGAACAACTCTCAAGGAAAAGAAGTTCTTTCTACAATCGCGGTGCGAAGCTTGTACGGCCAATTTTAAGGGGTGGCCACGTGTGTTGACACTCAGTGCTAAATCAAACAATTTCCAAGAAGCTCAAGACAATCTTAAAAGTGAGATAAAGATCCGCACGTCTTCACAGCTCCAGCGACTCAAGGTTTGTCACCGCAAGGCTTTCCGTATATGTTAAGTTCCTTAAACCGACGATGCCCTTTGCAAAACGCCGCTGAACACGCTCGATCTTGTCGATCTCCCCCAAGAGAGATGGCGACCACACCTGGCTCGCACATTCAAGCAATGGACGAACGAACATTTTAAAAGCCCAAACTTTAAGATTCATTTTACCAGACGTAAAACATCCATATGCAATGGCGAACCGTCTGAAAGCACTGGCAACAATCTGGTCAGTGTTTTGTACTCTTCCGGTCAGCAGTAAGGCAGACACCAAGATCGTTGACAGAACTATTCTTTTTTTGCTCTGTGCACTTATTATTAGAGTGCACACAGTAAAAAAGGCTCCTAATTATTTAAGTGCACACAATAAAAACAGAGCATTCTGTACGACATTCTCTAAAAGGGTATCTTTTTTTTTTTTTATCAATTTCTGTAGTCGTGCTCCCATTTTTAACTATTTTTAGCCTCACGTGCTTTTGCGATCATGGCTCACCCTCAATTTCTTTTACTAGATTTTTCTTGTTTTCTACTTTTGGCTTGAAAACGGCCACGTTCCTTAGCCGAAACGTCGCGCTTGTCGGAGAGCACAACTCGGTGTGCACGTCAATTTTCTTCAACTCGGTGTGCATTCTTCTGTGGAATTTTAGTACTTTAGATGAAAATACGGAAAACGAAACAACTGAAGCCTGGCCCGGTTTGTTTGAAAGCCAACGTCTGCATGACACATCTGTTTGTTAAAGAATCCAATTCGGGACAGAACAAATCCGAGAGCGAAACAAAACGTTCCACGATAAAAATCTTTTCCATCGTTTTTATTTCGAATAGTCATGGGAGATCGAGCTACAAAGAGAAAAAAAAATTGGCCACGTGCTGTTTTATGGTTGCCATTTTGCAAAAGATGAATTTCCGGTGGCGGTCCTCGCCATGTGTGAGGTTTCTTCGCCCGCCCCCGCCCCACCTCCCCTCCCTCCCTTTTTTTCTCTACCGCCCACTCCCTGCCTTACTAAGAATGTGTGTGTGTTGTTGAGGTCCAGCCAGCTATTTTTTGTCGGTGTTTGGGCCAAAAATTTTGCTCGTCATCGTACAAAGCAAAAAAAAAAAAAATCCGAAGCCTTCTGGAAAGTCTGTGTAATTTTCCTCGTTTTATGGGGGAAAAAAAGACCATTGTGGTGAGTGTAGCGAAACAACCAGGATTCAAAGTAGGCAATTTATAGCGGGAGTTACAGTGGTTGAGTCCGGAAAAGCCCATTTTCGAAGTGCTGATACCTTTATTCATTGCCCGGAAAGGCCATTCCAGTTTTGCCAAATTTGTATGCCTTTCAAACTACTTACGTCTAATCATGGTCGTTGGGAAAAGCAGTTTTTTTTTTGCAAAATATCGCGGGAACTATGCAACAAAATTACAATCCCAAAACAACTATACGTTATGGAATACGTTTTATGGGTTTAAAACTTAAGTGACAAAACTCATAACACATAAGGTACACAGACAAGAAAGATGTTTTTTTACGGGTTTTTTACGGGCTCACATCACAACAAGCCCGTAAACAATTCAAATGTGGGACAAATTGGAGCAATCCGATTAGTGGTTCAAGACTTACACGTCAACCATTACAAAAACAATGTCTTTGTTTGTCTGTTTCAATTAGTACCTAAATGTTTGTGCTCGGCGGTGAAATCCATCTGTAACGATTGAATTTTGTAGCCAATTTCCAAGAATAAAAAAATAATCCTTTCAAATTGAGTCTTAGCGTTAATGACATCCTTATGTTGTCGTTGTATACTTGCAGTTTAATTAAATTCATCATATTAATACCATGTTGCGTTGTATATTGGTGAATTTAATAAATGAGTTAGTTACGGGCTTGTTGTGATTTAAGTCTCCAAGTGCATGTGGAATTTCTGTAAACACGTACAAATTTCTTTCTTGTCTGCGAATTTTACGTGTTGTGAGTATTGTCACTATGTTTTAAACCCACGAATCGTACTGACTATTGTTCTTCGGTTTCATATTTGACTTGTTTATATTAAATTACTTAAGTTTTCTTTTTGGCTGTGTGATATCACTACTTTATATTGCGAAAACTTATGGGTTCCTTAACCCATAACCATTTGTATGATTTGGCTTTGTTTCATATTCGACTTGTTTATATTAAATTACTTATTTGCCATTTTTGGCTGTCTTATATCACTACTTTATATTGCGAAAACCTGGTGGGTTCCTTTACCCTTTACCCATACCCTTTTGTATGATATGACTTTGGTTTCATATTCGACTTGTGTATTAAATTACTTATGTATCATTTTTGGCTCTCTGGTATCACGATTTTATATTGCGAAAACTTGATGAGTCTGTTTTGTTGTTCGCCCACGCCCGTTTGCATGATAAGACTCCTTTCGGTTGTTTAAAGAATGTAACCGGATGTTTACGTATAGCAGGGCGCAACGCTAGTCAACACTCGTCGTACACCTTGCAGTTACATGAGCTGCTTGTGTTCTCTGCCAACTTCCGGCCAACAACGGAAGTTGGTCGGACGCCAACAGCCGGGTTGCAAGCCAGCCCCACTGCTCAACCAGTTGGGACCGGATCGCACCTGTTAGCCAGTCACGTGACGTAAAGCCTCAGGCAAACTTCTATTGTTCGCCAGCGTATAAGAGAACGCCGGAGGACCACTAAAAGCCAGTTAGTGATAGAGACGCAACTCGTAAGGACTGAACAGGGCTTCTAAACCTGGTTCAGTGCCTAATATGTGATACGTGGTACAGTAAGGGATGAATTGGAATTGAGTTCTTGAACTTAAAAGCTCTCGTCCATTCCCTGAGTAGTTACAAGAAGCCTTCGTTTGGGTTTACCAGTGGTAGTGGGATGTTACAGTTACAATTAAAATACCACACCATAAACACTAATTTTTGGAACACAGGTGGCATGTTACCAATATTGAATCATATGTGAACTGAATGCCAAATTTCAGCTACATCTGTTTCGTAAATTATTTTAATTGAGTGGAAGTAATTCTAGGCTGCTTGGCAGCATACATTATTTAACCTCACCATCATCAAATTCCCGAAAACCACAAATCTATGGCTTTCAGATAATGTATCCATACAGCCAGTGGCCGCCAATATAACGACGTTGTTGTTGTTTGTTTGTGTTTAGGGAGCACGAACCCAAACTGGGTTATCTGTCCCACGACGATGAGAGGGACAATTTAGCTGGTGAATGTAACGACGATGGATTGACTGAATAATGAATTTCTGGCAATGAGGTCCGTTTTGAGGAGGACAGTCAGGTTTCACGTGGACTTAAAAATTTCAGCAACAATGTGGTATCTGCAACCTCACAGGAAAGCTTATTCGTGTTCCTTTGTTGTTTTGACTTTGATTTTCTTATACCTTACCTTAAACATCGAACGAGTGCGTTTTTAACTGTAGCTGTTACAAATTAATTGATGTTTAGATTGTTTTGTTTTTCCTAATAGGATTACTTGTTTCTAAGTCTTTGTCGAGAAATTTCACTCTATTCGGGTAATTTAGCAGTAGGAGAAAGCAACAATTCTTCACTGGTGCTGTTGTCATCTACGTGTTCATTGTTGTAAGGTTGGTGACAATAAACAAAACCCCTGGACCACGGGATGCCCTCCAAACATGTAATTTTAATCAGTAAAATGTTCAGTTCCTTCCCACAGTAAAACACAGAAGAAACAACACAAATCGCTATTGGTGCGCTGTCAAGAACCCTCTCATCCCCTTGACATCGCACCAGTAGCGATTTGTGTTGTTTTTTGTGTGTTTTACTGATGAAGGTTTTGGGAAGGAACTGACAATTCTAGTGATTAAAATTACATCTTTGCAGGGCATCCCGTGGTCCAGGGGATTTGTTTATTATTGTTCACTGTTGTATTATTGCAAAGAAAAAAGAAAAATGCTGCCTGGGGAATCTGGGCGCTGCAGACATAGAGCCTTAGGGTTTCGTCGGGCA
>JAHWFP010080215.1:0-29667 GCA_023313725.1 Lithobius niger
ATGACTGATCATATCCCATATTCGTCTTCTGTCAGGCTTGATGCCTCGTCAGTTCCCAAGTTCGTCTTCTGTTGTGCTTGATGACTCATCAGGTCCTATGCTCATCTTCCTTCAGGCTTATTGTCTCATCAGTTCCCATATTCGTCTTCTGTTATGCTTGATGCCTCATCAGTTCCCATGTTCGTTTTCTGTCAGGCTTGATGCCTCGTCAGTTCCCAAAGTTCGTCTTCTGTTATGCTTGATGACTCACAGCTCCTATGTTCCCATGTTCGTCTTCTGTCAGGCTTACTGCCTCATCAGTTCCCAAGTTCGTCTTCTGTTATGCTTGATCATCAGGTCCTATGTTCGTCTTCTGTTATGCTTAATGCCTCATCAGTTCGTCTTCTGTTACAAAATAATATTCAATAATGTGAGTTCAGAAGTGACTTGAAAAATTGTTTCGTCAGAGGGAATCCTTTATGTTATTGTCACGGATTCTAAGACTGTGAGCATTTACTCAACCGACAACGGATTCAGGTAATACTGATAGCGTTGTTACCATGGCAACGACACCTTTGCCATCGTGATTAAATTCTATCTGCGAGAATGCAAAGGCGAGTCGCTTCCTAAACGCGCCCTAATAAATGAAAACTTGGAAACTGCTTAGAGCGCAGTAAGTAATTTTTCTGTTTTTTCATTTAACCTTTTCTGTTAATTGGTGCGGTTTGCCCTTAAGGTTATTTTTGCAAGAAGATGGGGTATCTAAACGGCTTATTGTTGCTAGGTAACGAAAGGAGGAGATTTGTATGTTGTCGGTTGGCCGCTAAGAACGCTCGGTAAGGTCGGGCGAAAGGTTATGTTTTTTGAAACCTTTATTTTTTTACTCTGATATGGTTGAATTTAAGTTTAACCTACAATTCCAGTTGTGCAGACAACCTCACTACTGAGTAGATGGTGAGTGGAAAGGAGCAAAAGGAGCTGGTTCCATAAACCAGCTCATACTGAATCACAGGTGGGGAGAGGTGAGTTATTTCGCTTTTGTCTCAATTCCTGGTTAAGGGCGTATTTATGCAACTAGACCTTCTTTTTCGCCGAAAACGATTTGTTGGTCTGTCTGTATTATTTACGAGTATCCCTTTCTATAACAGAGTTGTTTTTTGTTGTTGTTTTTACTTAAGGGAGCCGAACCCACAGTAGGTTATCTGCAACACTGCAGACGACGAGAGGGAGACGAGTGCGGCAATACTAAACAATTAAACAATTGCACGACAACAATTAAATGTATTATCAGTTAACTGAACCAAAAAAACGGTTTGCCGTTTAGAAAATAGGGCATCAGTGCTTGATCCCCACACTCACAGCTGTGAAGGTACACGAATAAAAACGAATTAGAGTTCACTCGAACGCAATGAACTATAATTTGAACTCCAGGGAACAAAAAGCGCTGTTCCAGGGACTGTTTTTACTCACTGGCTATGTCAGAAAGTGAACACAGTTTGTGTTTGAAATGTGTGTATTATATAGGTTTTTTGTGTGAAATGTCCAACCGCTTTGTTTATTTGATTATAGGGATGTACATGTATACGTGTGCAAGAAGGCTGATGTGGAGTCGTCACTTGTGTGCTCCACAATGGCAGCCATCAATTTCATGTCTATATGTTAACCCTACCAAGATAACCCTTTAACCACTAAATAGGCTGTTCCATAATTGTATATAATCTTAAGTGTATCACATGACTTCCCTGTATTTAAGGAGCAGGACGTTCGCTGTCTTATCAGCTGTAGCCTACACTCTGGTAGTCCGTGTGTTTATTACCATTGGTGCCCACGCTGGGCTAAGGTGTGTCCCCGCCCAGGACATCACAGCTGACATGTCACAATCCTTGTTCCCTGGAATTGGAGTTCAAATTATAGTTAGTTGCGTTCTAGTGAACTCTAATCCGTTTTTATTTGTGTACCTTCACAGCTGTGAGTATGGGGATACGAGCTTTAATACGTTCTTTCTAAACGGTGAAGCCGTTTTTCGTTCAGGTAATTTGTTGGCTTTTTTCGCTTCCTTTTATTGTACAAGGTACGGTCTGGTCTTTCTATGTGTACGGTATGTCCACTGTCCACCCAATTTTGTATGCAAAAAAACGGAACGTTAGAAATACATATTTATGTCCAGGTTCTGTCCAAGCTTTGTACCATGTTTATTATTTGATGGCAACACACTAGCGTGTGTCATCGCGATGGGATTTCAGATAGTGGCAGACAGATGCGTGATCATCATGGCAAACGATCGCGGAAACAATTCAACTGGCTTTCCGAAGCCCGCATTGACGAAATAAATAAGTCACACAGTCATGTCGGCCGCCCAATTTTTAGGCCGAGACTTCGCACCCAATGGTTTAAAACTTGAGTGAAGATTTAAAGCAAAGACCAAGACCATTTTATTTTGATTCTCCCTAACGACTTACACCTTATCTCTGGATGACAATGTTAACTGGAACAAGATGCAACGTCAATGTTACTCTTCAATGTCACTTTGGTTTTTGGGCCAAGAGATGTTTCCCTTCTTTGGAAAATGCAATATAGGGTCACACTGATTAAAACCCGTATTGCTTTCTCGGTAAGATCTGGTTAACCAATAATTCTAGCAATCCCTGACTTCCCGAACCCTATCTAATTCTTGTTTTTACTTCTATAATATTGGAGTCTTCGATTACACCCCCCCCCCCCCCCACCCCTCACACAATCACTAGGTTTAAAAACGACGTAATAATAGTCACGGTATTAAAACAGTTGGTTACTTTGTACGGACCGTTAGGATTATAATTCAGGTGTGATTACAGAGACTGAAAAGTGTCTGGGCACGCGACGGTATTGCTGAATGTGAAAAAGTCGTTTGAGTTTTATTTTGTGTTTTAGTTCGTGCTGCACATTGTTGTTGGATAAAAAAAAAACGACCTGCGTTCCCTTATTCTTTCACTTACCCATCCCCCCCCCCCTCCCCCCAGACCCACCCAACGGTCAAAATGTAACAACTACAACAACAAAAAATAGAAAAATTTGGTGTTTTATGGAAATGGTAAACTCCAACTGTCGTTTTTAGAAGGGGAGGTGTAAGGATTTTAAAAGACGTGTAACAGCAGTTGTTAGATTAATACTGCTTATAATGAAAAGCTGGGAAAAAAAATGCCAAAAAAAAAATACATCACACTCCCCCTCGGTATTCGGACAATATGGCTATCATTTGTCCACCACTTCGGCACGGGGTCCGCAGGTCGGAGGTTGCCACGTCCGGTCGGATCGGCAGCTGGTCACTGTGACGTCACATTGTATA
Organism: Lithobius niger; assembly: GCA_023313725.1. NCBI lineage: Eukaryota > Metazoa > Arthropoda > Chilopoda > Lithobiomorpha > Lithobiidae > Lithobius > Lithobius niger. Next base: position 3,305 of record JAHWFP010080215.1, read on the forward strand.
CGCGTGAGCACGAGGGTGGGTGGGTAAAATGACGCAAGCCCATAGTCGTTACGATAGCCTAAGGCTAGTGTAACAGTTGTGACCACCAAGCTTCCTTTTTTTTGTATATCATCTTTCAACTTCCTCCCCCACCCCCTCCCCTGCCGTTCCATATGGTCACGCAACTGCGAAGGTTGAGAATGGGTGGTGTTCCGCAGGGGTCTGTGCTGGGACCATTGCTTTTTCTTTTAGGCCTACTTTTTTTTTTGGTTAGTAGAGGGGTTCCGACGGACGGTCACGTGATGGACGTGGAGTAGACTGACCCTGTTTTCAGTTCCCTACCCTCAGGGGTTGAGGGTGGTGGACAACTCGGTCAAGGGAAGGTGGGGGGGGGGTTTATAAGGGGTGAGGCAAGTGAGGAAGTTGGGTTGAGTTGCGTTTGAGACTGAAGTCTTAACTCATAGACTTTGAGGAACTCGTTACGACAAAGGTGTGTTCAAATTAGGAGTTAAGCCGTGTTACTATGAAGGGTTTTTTCTATTCTGCTTTTGTGGGGGGTGGTGGGGGGGGGGGAGTTGTAGATGTATTGTGTAATGAGGGAAAAAGACCCATCCAAATGAAGACTTGTATTTGTCCACTGAGTTTGACTCTTCCCATAGGTTTTACAACCGTCCTTTTTTTAGGAACCTCAGTTGTATTTCCTGTTCTAAAACACATAAATAAGGTGAAAAATGAAGGAATCGGACAAAAAAATGGTTGTACATTTTTTTATCGTCGTCTGTTTTTTGTGTGTTTCACAATAACGTACCTTATTTATTGGACTAGCCCTTCGTTGGTAGGAGTGTTTTTTCTTCTTTTATTTCCCCCTTTTGAGGCCACGGCCAGGAAAAGAAAAGTAGTATTTTAACCCTAGGATGTGGTCACACGGCGACATGTCCATTTAGGTGGACGAAAAGTTTATGACGCTACCATGTGTGGACGGTGGTCGAATGGAGAATGGTTTGTACGTAGTGTGTAGTCGTAAAAATGGAAAATTTTAAAAGAAGTAGTTTTTGTATGGATGGTTACATGTATACCCACCGGCTTTGTATTTTGGTCGTATTTGCATTTTTCGTTAACTTATGTGGCGACGAGAAGAGGGTACGCAAGAGATGGGCTGCTAATTTGTACGGTGTAGTACGCAAAAAAATGTATCACGGAACGTATAGGGGCGCCAATGGAACCAAGTAACATTGATTTGCTGGCCAACAGCTGACCCAACATTATATTGCCAACGGTTTGCACTGAACGGTTGGCCCGGTGAACTCCCGTTTTGCCAAATCCCGTTTCGCCAAAAAGAAGGTAGATTAAAAGCTTTTGCCTAAAGGCTTTCAAACATTTAAAAGAGACAAGTAATGGTAGGAATAAGTCCAGATGATTTATTAGCGTTTTGAAAACTGGCAATACAGACGGAAAAACGTCTACTTTAAATGTTGTTTAGAATACTTGGTCGTCATTTGGTCAAGGCCAAGGGTTCTGTTTTAAGAATAGTTAGTTATACACGTGAGGGTTACCCTTTTCCAAACGGGAATTCCCGTTTTGCAGAATCCCGTTTCTCAGAATCAAAATATTCTTCAAAAATTTAACATTGCATAGTTTAAAGATCATGCCTAATTGGAATGAAGGAATTTGTGGTTACTTGCGGTTTCTGATGTTAATGTGTTTAGCCGCAGCGAGCGCGGCAGCGCGAGCGAGGGAAGTAATTTGAAAAAAATTATTCTGCAAAACGGGATTCTGCAAAACGGGTGTTTGTCTATAAATGGCTATAAATTACACGAGAGTCATGTTTTAAATTTCGTGTGCGTAAAATTTCGCGAACGGTATTTGGCGAAACGGGATTTGCCCTTTAAGCAAAAGCTTTTAATCTGCTTTCTTTTGGGCGAAATGGGATTTGGCAAAACGGAACGTTTGGCCCAATCTTATTTTGTCTCGTTGGCCATTGTTTTATCCAACGCATTGGCTCAACATAGGGCCAGTGTTTATAACCTTACACGCCTCACTGACAATAGCTTAGTCAACGTTGGGCTAACGTCGTCAAGGCAGTTGGTATTAATCCATCATCATGCCAAGGTTGGGCCGCCATAAATAAAAATGTATCCAACGGTTAAAAAAAAACCCACAATGTCCGGTTGGTGGGATTGAACCCGGTACCTTTCGTATTTGATCCGAAGAAGTTATCCACGACATCACATGAACTAATCCGAGCCCTGAGGTTGGACAATATAGATTTAAGCAAAGAAGGCAGAGAGTGGAAGTTTTCATCGCCAAAATAGAAAAAGTTTCCAGGGTGTAGAAAATAAGTGCAGTAAATGGTGTAATTTGATGGCCTATATAGATTACAAGAAATGTAAACAAATAAATACAGTACGCAGAAATAAGATTTTATAATTATACCAACGAAAAATCCCTTTTCGAAGCTTGGCCCTAATTACGAACTGCTTTGCGTTATGGACGGCCTAAGCTAATCAAAGTAGCCTAGTGCTACTTATGATTAAATGAATCCAACTTTACATTGAGTAATTGTTTCCAACACAGAATTTATACTACGCACCATGGCTGTTTGCTGTGACGTGTATATCACGTGACTGGGCTAGTCCAATCAGACGGCCAAACAGCCGTTGTTCTCGTTCGTCATTGGCTAACTCATGGTGACGTCACGGCAAACAGCCATTGCGCATGGTTTAGTTGCAGTTAAAGACAATACATAGAGGTCAACGCAGGACGACCAACATACGTAGTGGCTGGCCAGAAAAACGAATACGTTGGCCCAACGAAGGTCGGCCAACACTCTGGCTGATTAGAAAAAGAAATATGTTGGCCCAACGAAGCACGGCCAACATACTTCATGATAGAGCAGAAAAGGGAATACGTTGGCCCAACGAAGGACGATTTACTTGTTCGTGGAGCAGATAAAGAAATACCTTGGCCCAAACAAGAACCGCCAACACATTGGTGGAAAAAAATAACGTTCGGCCAATGAAGGATGGCCAACGAATGGTGGAAAATACAAAGACACACGTTGGCCCAATTTAGGAGTGCCAACGTGTTGTGAGGTGGTAAAGAAACACGTTGGACCAGCAAAGGAGCGTCACATGTTGGCAGGGCAGTAAAGCTATACGTACAACAGAAAGGGTACCAACTTGTTGACTAAGAAGTTGAATAAATTCGTTGGCCCAGGGAAGGGATGCCTTCTTGTTGGCGTTTTCCAAGATGGCGTCAAAATTGGGGCCGTCTGTCACCATAGAGTGACATTTATTATTGTGTTTACCATGTTAAATGATGTTGTGACCAAGAAAGAAACATCTTTCGAAAATTAAATAGTATTTTTGTGCATGAACTTGTGGACCTATCCTTGTGGACCTATCCTTGTTACCAGGAACAAGCCATTTGTTGTATGACACTCAGTGATATGTCCTATATGGTGCCATGTGGTTATCCGTGGCACTCAGGCACACCAGTATCATCACTGGGGTAAAAGTTTAAAACTATTCCCCAACGAGTCGTCAACGTTACCTACAGTTAGCCAACGTTAGGGCACGTTTATGCAACCACTCCTTTTGCATTCTCGCTGCTAGAAGCTAGAAATCACCTCAAATTCCAGCATGGCGGCGGTTTTACGTCTGCCGCCTCGCAACGAAAACAGCAAATAACGTGAGTTCAGAAGTGTTTGGGAAAATTGTTTCGTCATGAGGAATTCTTTATATTATTGGCACGGATTATAAGACTGCAAGTATTGACTCAAACGATGTCGGATTTAGCTAATCCATTTAACATTGTTACCATGGTAATGCCACCCTTGCCATCGCGATTGAGTGCTAGCTGCGAGAATGCAAAGGCGAGTCGATGCGTAAACGCGCCCTTAGCTCAATCAGCTAAGGTTACGTCTTGGCATCACAAATTCCTTCATGTAGGGATGCTTCTTTATACGAAAGTTAATAATTTGAGCCCATTTTCTTTTTACAAACGGGTGAATAAAAAAGGAGGCATTCTTGACGGGTGACACTTTTGCAAGTGGGGGTGTGGCGGTGTGGCGGCACTTTAATTTCTTACCAATTAGATGAAATCATACTGTTTTCACGTACGTGGGCCTATTTTTATGTTTGTTTTATCAATACTTAAAGGGACATCCGGCCTGCCTTATAACATTCCGCCTGCCTTATAACAGCCACGCGCAGATCGCCTTCTGCGCGTGTACAAGCGCCAAGGTTGGCTGGGGTGGTAGCTGAGTTCCTCGCAGAGACGACGTATAGACGACGGATCATGTTTAAACAAAGCAAGCTTCAATAATGCCGGCTAATCAGCTGTACCCTGGAACAATAAGCAAGAAGGCGAGCGGGTTCATTCTTGGCACGGTAGCAAAGAAAAACGGGGAGTGGCCGACAATGATAACGGATATGCGCTCTAACAATTAGAAACAAACACTATTGCTTCAATAATGCTGACTATTAGAGCCGAATTGGATCAGCTGGAATCAGCTATAGACCGGCCTATGATACGCCGGGGAACAACTACTTTAAAACATTTTCCCATAACCCTAGCCCCAACTTCAACTCAACCTACCTAACCAATGCTTGCCTGAGCAGAATCCCGACCCTTTTAGAGCCTACTTTTACAATTAATGACGATTTAAACGTAAATTCTGTTTAATTGTGGCTGTTTGTGACCCGAATCCGCATTTCAGGTGAGCTAATAATATGAACCATTATCTGAACCAATTGTTGGCTAACATTTATTCCATCATAGGTTTGTGCATGGAAGCTTTCAGCATTAGCTTTTGCATCAAAATTTCATCCCCACTTTTTCTAACTTTAAACAACATTGCTACAACATTGTTGTCATTGTCGCTATTTCCAAAAAATTGGCCTGTGCTCCCACAAGAACAGCTCGCAAGCGGTGATCAAACGACGGTAACCCGGCATCTCGCAGCTAAAACTCAAAATCCAACATGGCGTCCATTTCGAGCTTGTCTAACTGAAAACAATCCAGTGCGTGCCTGCAGAAAACAGTCCGCCATTTTGTATTTGAGTAGGAGTTGTTTTTAAAGGGATATACCTCCCAGCGCCATTTTTCTCGATCCACCGCATCAAGTACGGCCCCAAAGGTCTATTTCCTTACCGTTAGTCAATCCCTTGGTAAAAATCCGTTTTAAAATGTGGTGTCTTGGAGATTTTCTGTTGAATAATTGTTAACTTTATTTACTGTATCCTACACGTATATGATGCTGTGCTCGCCTACAATAATCGTGACGTTTCATCTGCGTGTGTGTGCAAATACTAACTTTCTAATAATTACCACGAAACAAAAAATCTAAAAGAATAATGCGGTAAAAATAAAAATTATTTATTCCAATAGATCGCCGAAGCAAAATTATAAGACACTAGCCTATAAAATTATAAATTGTGGTGTTAAAATACGAGAATCATTCCGGTTTGTGACGGCACAATCTTTAACTTGATGCTATTTCGTGTACTATTTCCAAAGCCAACCGAGACAGCAGCTTCGTTCCTCGCTGCGAGTAACGCAGCTACCACCCCAGCCGACCATGGCTCTGGTTAATGCGCGGATGGCGAGCTGCGCGTAGCTGTTATAAGGCAGGCCAGGTGTCCCTTTAAGTTTTTGTCGTAAATCGCCGCCATCTTTCCTCTGTCCTCTCCCCGGAGATAAATAATGCTCAGTCCCTTACCTCTGATTTTATAAAGCTTTTCTGCACGACGCTTCATTCTGTGTGTTTTTTTTTTTTTTTCCCGTTGTCTTTTAAGTGTGCGTCAAGCACGGTTGCAACTTCCAAAGTTTTCATTTTCCCTCACTCACGTTCTGTAATTGCTTTTTTCTTTGTTTTCCAATTACCCCTGTTACGCTTTTTCCCCGTTCCTTATATTTAGATTCGGAAATCATTTTATAGCCAACAGCCATATACCTGCTCATTTTTTTTTCTTTTGTTATTATTGGTGCCTACCGGTCGAATCAAATGTTTTTTTTTTTTTTTTTTTTTTTTTTTTTTTGTCGTAATAACTTGTGTCTCACGCCTTCTGACTCCACTTACGGACTTTTCAAAGCATTTTGAAAAGTTAAAACAAAAAAGGAAAATTGAAAAACTGACGGAAAATGTAACCCACCCCTCACCCCTGAGGCTATTTATAGGAAATTAATTTCGGCTCCCTGTATCTCGGATATGTTCCCTTAACCCACCCCCATCTCTGTCCCGAAACCCTGGCGGGCCCCCCCCCCCCCTACTACCTCCCCCCCCCCACTACTCATAAAATAATTAATTATTAATTTCGTGGTTGAAGGACAAAAAATTGGAAAAAAGAAAATGATGAAAAACAAAACGGAATTCCATCTACAGGAAATCGAAATTTGCCCGAAACTTAAAAGACTCTGTTTAATCGACTAGAGTTCATCTTTCCGATGGAGCGCTTTAGCCCCAGGACATGCGTCGACGTAATTTCAAATTTTTTATTCTCGTAAACAAGAGTACAAACGTACCGAGATATATCGTAGCGAGCGGTCGGTGCACCTTTCGTGTACCTGGGGGGAAAAAAAATGTTTTTCCGCCTAGGACAATAGGTAGTGCTACTCTTTCTCCTATAACGGTAAACATTCGGATGAAACTATAGTACCTGCTTTCAACGATTTACCGCCAGAGGGTGCTGTCGTCAAGTAACAGGAAGCGCAAAGCATCATGGGGATCAGAACTATTTAGCGTCACTATAACAAATTGATCACGATAAGAACGCAAAAGTAATCGCTTAACATATATCAAAATTCAGATTAGGACATGAAAATAATTTTAAGAAAGATCAGAACCGTCGGATCAAGTTTTATTTTTTAAATCCAACATTCAGTTTCAAAACGAGTTGTCGTTACGAATGCAGCTAAGTATAACGCGTGGTCCGAGAAGCGTGCTCTTCGGCCGTTCAGGCTGAAGCTACTTCCGTGGTTTACGTTTATTGTAACAACTATTATGCGGTTTGAATCGAACACAGAATAAGTTCTTCAGCTTCGGATGTTGCCGACGCACGAGTATTTCGTCAATTTCCGCAGGTATTGTCGCTAATACCATGGTTACCATGGCAACATTGTCGCCATTTTTTATTCCAAGTTTCTCCTAGTACGAGCACCTGGCACGTGCTGCCTTATGGTGCTGTTGATGAAAGCAGGCATTGTTTTATAACACGATTTCAGAAAAGCGTCACTACCTACTTATCTGCCCTGGCTTCGGATCGGGCATCTAGGACCAAGCTAGTGGTCGGGGTGGGGGAGGGAGTTGCCGCCAAACTACGTTGTACGTTGAACACTCCAATTTTCTTACACATATTTTTACCCCGTTTTATTTCGTGGTTTTATTTATTTTTTCCAACAATTCCAAATATAGAAAATTTGGTATATTCTTGTTAGGGAGCACGAATTAAAACTGGTTTACCTGCCTCACCCGACGAGGAGAGGGAGAATTTATCTGCAGAAGTCTAAGTGGAAAAAACCATGATCTTTGACGTGCACCAGTCGACACGAGCACAAGATACCGCAGGGCCCTTCACGACCCGAAAAGGGAACTTCACAACGATCACACGGGAGAGGTTTAGTCTACTTCGTTCCTAATCGGGGCTCAACTGTGGTGCAAGTAATCATAAAGTCACGATCGGGTGAAGATCGGGTAAATGCAAACCCAGTTTCATCCGATTATCGGAGGCAAACAGTATTCGAAGGTTAGTAACTATAATTTAAATCAATCTTCAGATTTTACTATCTTTAAAATTAATTCAAACCGAAACGTTCTATAGTCACCCAATCCTGAAATTCAGGCGAGCCCTAATAAATCCACCATTCTTTTAAAATTGAGCCACGTCTGGCCTTGACTAACAATTCAATCTAGGCTTGAATGTATTTAGAAACTTAGATAAATTTCCTCCAATCCTTAATAATCCTCCCGTACCCAAATCCTACCTTAAATTCCGATAGTGCTGCAGAGTTTTTCGGTAGTCTTGATACGACGATCGCTTCAGTCCGTCATCATGATTGCTTCTGACGCCGTAGTTCTATTCGTTTCGAATTTTACGCATGCGCATTGTTCATGGATTTAAATTCGTAAATAAAAAAATAAAAAATTGGGCAAGATGTTTCGGAGGTTTTCACCCTCAGATATAAAAATGTATAAACAATCATTAGTTCGACATTGGTTTTAAGTAGTGTGATGACCTTGATGGGATTACATCAAGGTCACCAAACCTAACACGCTCAGGGTGTCCAGACCACCTAATCCACCTATTCGGTTGTTATTCAGTGATCATTATAGCAACATAGTGTCCCATGGTGCAGAATTGGTAACCTTATATATTGCTGACCTCTACGTTTATTGATAATATCTGTTCGTTACATGCGCTGGGTGGCTAAGCCACAACACATGTGGAAAACAGCGTGTCAGTCCGATGGAAGGGACGCATTCTATGTTCACCTCACCCTTTGACTAGTTTCTTATACATTTGTAAGATGGTAGCTGGTTTGCAGACACGAAGCGTTCTATCTTTACCTCACCTGAAAGCAGTTCCTAACTCTTTGACTAGTTTCTTCCACATTTGTAAGATAGTTGTTGGTTTGCAGACGAGAAGCATTCCCTTTTCACTTCACCTGGAAATAGTTCCCAACTCTTTGATTAGTTTCTTACACATTTGTAAGTTAGTTATTGGTCTGCAAATGAAAAGCATTCTATGTTCACCTCACCTGGAAATAGTTCCCAACCCAATAACTAGTTTCTTACACATTTGTCGTACACATAAGTAGTAAGTCTCTTCACGCGCCTATGAATGAATACATGCACACACGTTCAGAGGTCTTAACATCTCCTTCAGATAAGGGCCTTCAAACCACCAATACAAGCCAAACTCGTCCAAACATATTCTTCTGGAGATAGTTTAGGCCCTTTAAAACATCGCAATCCACGGGAAAACTCAACGGAGTGTTGCAAAAGTGTCTGTTGAGCGAAACTGGCGTTACCTTTTGACGCGACATCAGCCACCTCTGAGGCAGACTCTGCACATGCGCAGAAGTTGACTTTACTTCTACTCTTTGGGAAACTCTGCTGAATTTTCCGAGTTCTGATTGTGCATTTGAGAAGTGTGCATGGCTCCGTTTAGTTTGATGAGTTCTGAATAGATTTGGAGAGGAAGTAGTGATGGCTGATGTAGCAACTAATCGCGCGGCGCATCAAGCTTTGAGTCAGACTGTGTCCAGAAAGAGGAGTTTGGTCTAGTTTGGTGATTTCACTAATTGAAACGATTGAGTAATCTGCAGGAAAGAATCTACAACATATTTCTGCAGACATATCTCACGTTGCAACGTAATTCTTTTGATAACTTGACGTGTGTTAGTTTTTGTCTATTTTAGTGACAAAGTATAGCGTATGGCGTCATTTTCGTGAGCTGTGATGAGATAAACGGTGTTCTACTACAGCACAGGCCGGATCTTACATGAAAAATAGCATGCGCTACTAGATTGGACATTATGGCCGCCGAAAGCACCACCAGAGGGTTGAAACTCTAGCAGCTCCTACAGTCGCAACGTAACTTCACAGACGGGTTACTAGCGCGCTGCTTGACAAGGACTACAGAAGTACAGACAGCATGGCGCTGAAAATCGTAGCCTAAGCCATAAAATTCAAAGATGCCGGCAAATAAACATTGCGCTATTGCAAACTGCCTGAACAATTCGTGGTATTTTTACCAACCGCATACGGCAAATGTTAGCCAACACAATGCACCTTCATGAAATTAGTTCTTCGTCACTCTCCATATTGCTGTTTGCCAGCCATTTTTAAGCTGCGTGATTGCAACGTACGGTGGTTTATTGGGGGGACACAAACATATTTTTCTACACACGCGAAACTTTTATGAAATCAGGACAGGATGGGCCACTGGCGTGGGCGCAGTTTATCACACTATATCGTCCTTGGTTTTAGTGTGACTTACCTGTCGTTGGAAAGCCGAAGTTCCGGTTTCATGGAAGTATTGTGTGTGTAGAAAACAAATTGGTGTTTGTCCCAACAGTCCACCGTAGTAACGTCACGCGTTTCCTCCTGTTTGCCCCCTCCGTTGGTCCGCATTCCGTCTGTCCCTCTGGTTATGATGACGTCACTAAATAACGCAACTGATTGTTGATGTCCGTAGGAGTATGCTCCTCAGTCCCGTAACGAAGTGAATATATTGCTCTAATTCGCCACTGAATCGATTGATTTGTACTGTAGCCGCTTTCTGTCAACCTAGGGCGATAATCGCAGTTAAAAGAATGCCGTCGTTCCTTCTCTTGGAACACTTTTTGGGTACACGAACGGGTTGCTATTTATTACTAGCGCAAGAGAAATGGATGTAAGTGGCACTAACACCGATTGAAAGTGCAGAATCAGGCAACATTGAACGGTATCTAGCACTATCTAGCACTTGCTTGCATAAGCGAAGGAATCCAAGCGTTGTGAGGATTGCTGAAGCGAACAGCATGACGCAACCTCACACAGTTGGCCTTCCGAACTCACTCGTCCCTGAGCGCGAAACGCAGAGACTCACTCCAGCTCTCGATAGGACAACTTCATCTTTCAGATCCAGGCAAATAAAAATCCTTTCAAACATTCAATCGTCTCAACGTAAGAGTCCTGGACTCTGCAAGTGGGAACCTTGCAAACGCCATTTCTTTTAGCGGGGAAAAAAAAAAACAAGTCATCAGCCTCCTTAATTATTTAGTGAAAATTTGGTACGTCTTCTTGCACCTAGGAGCAAGCTGAAAAAGTTAACAATATCTGTGCCGCTAGATGGCGCCGCGGTATTTTCGTAAGCCTTTCGATCGGTGATATTGCCACTTTTAAGTGTGACTGAGGGATAAGTTTATGAAAACTGTGTTAAAATACATTTATAGGTAATAAAAATGTTTCACGCGAATCTACGTAAAATTAAAATTATTACTTTGAAAACCGCCACTAGTTGCCAATAGATGTCGCCAACAGACTTCGAAGAAATGAGCCAGTCGTGGCGGCCATTTTGTCTACCTCCCTAATATTGTTGTAGGTCTGGCCGGATAGTTTAGTGACCATGTGGTTCTGAGCAGTTGGGCGCGTTTAGTAAGTGCCCGCGTGCCAGATTGCTACCACTGATCTATAAATGGCCTCTGCACAGAAGGGATATTTACAGCGAGCGAGCGAGCGGGAAGGGCTGACTTGTGGGTGGGGGCCATTTATACTTTCCCTTTCGCCTCTAAATGCATTATCGGCGGTCAATTGGGTCCACCAACCGCTGAGAGGTCATCAGCAACCAATCAGGGTTATGACGGATGGTTATGGTGAGGGCGGGGTGAGAACGGGGTACCCGAGAGGGGCAGGAAACAACCCGCGCTTTCCGATGCACCCAACGTGCGCTCCGACACAAAGAGCGTGTTGGCATAACACGTTCAAGAATAAAATCGGAGTGCTTTTTTTTTTCCCTATCACTTGAATTTTTTATTATCTGAAACAAGGGTGAGAGAGGTTTGAGAATATTTGGAAATTTAGTACACTATTTCACTATTTCACTCATGCCCTAAAGACCAATAACTTCGCCTGTTTAGCGGAGAGTTTGGCTTCCCTGGTTACCTAAGCTTTGCTCGCTAATGCTAATGCCAATTACAAATATCATATACATTTTCTTACGGGTAAGCAAGCCATACAGTTTTAAGGAATACATTTTAAAAAAAGCCATGGATGAAAATCCTGGAAAAAACAGCCGTAGGAACAAAATCCACGGAAAAAAAGCCGTGGAAAAAAGCCGAAGAAAAATGCTGCGGGAAAAACGCCACAGAAAAAAATATGTTTCCTGGTGAAACTTGCTGTGCTTGCCTGGTTAAATTCGAGCCAAAGCAACCGACATGACCTAACATAACTTATACAAAACTCAACAATGTGGAAAAAAAACAAAAAAATTCAATAAAACAATCGTGTTTTTTTCCACGGCTTTTTTTTTCTTTGGCTTTTTTCCCCGAAGCTTTTCTTTCCTTTGGTCGTTTTTCCAGGCTTTTTTCTCTTAGCTTTCTGTTCCGCACACGGATGTAAGGTTGCATTTGTAGTGACGTAAGTGTTATGAAACTGTTGTTTTACAGTATAATAAAATGTCATGTAAAAGTTTCTGGGTGAGTGGAGGTGGGGCACTGTTGTCCCCGCCAATTGCCTCACCCCCTCCCCAGACCCTACTTACCCCCTGGGTGCTGGCTCCAGTCAAAGCAGCGATCGTTTTTTTTTGCAATCAGTATATTGACTACGATTTTAAGGAGGGCGATCATTACGATGATGCTCAAACTCTACACTCGAGCCACACAAAAGAACGACTTAATGTTATGATCGAGTGTTTAAGTCGTGTTGCATCTCGCTTGTCCATGGTACCTACAAGGTGCACCAACTACACCAAGACTAACTTATAAAGCCATACCTCGTCTACTGGACATCGTCTTATGCATTCACGCAATTGTGAATGACGATTACAACCGAAACAAATGACAAATTATCCTTAACAATCCCCCTCCACCCCCGAATTTTAGTCCTCACTTGTACAAATTCAAGAACGAAGGTGTGTGCACTCGCTTTGACTTAGGGAATAGTTATTATCTACAACAAAACCCACAAGGGTGAAAGCACACACCAAGTTTCAGCCAGTCAATCAAAATGGCTGCCACCAAGTTGCTACATTAGTTGCCAAGCTAATCCCACCGAGTATTAGATCAAAGGTTAAATCAAAAACGTGACCATTGCTGCTACCGGTAGCAATGGTCAAGTTTTTGATTTAACATGTGAAGTAATAGTTGGTGGGATGAGCTTGGCAACTAATGTAGCAACTTGGTGGCAGCCATTTTGGCTCTGATATCACTACTTTGACTGGCTGAAACTTTGTGGACACTTTCACCTTTGTGGGTTTCGTTCTAGATATCACTTCTTTTGTAGGTTTTTTTTGTCGCATCTTATTTTAGCACTGCCCAGTTATCTGCGCACATGACTAGGAATATCACTAAGGCTTGCATATGTTTGGTAAGCTGACCTAGTTTACTACATGCAGGGGGTAAAGCTGCGTAGGACTTGGTGACTATTCACTGAACGGAAGGCAGGAAGGAAGAGTTTTCTGAGCATATTGGCATGAATCGCCTTAGCGGAATGGTCTTAATCACTGTCTTGCGTCTTGTAAACAGGTAACATTTTTTTTATGCACATTTCAAAGCGGATCGTTAAACACGCTTTCTTTTGGCCGTGTAAACGTAGCTAATTATGAAAGTGGCCTTGCACATCTATTCCATACATAGGAGCTCACAACCCTTGCTGTAACCTTTGTTGCTTGATAAAGGGATGCTGACAGCCCAGAAACGTCACATTTTGATGCTGTATCTTGTCCACATTATTAACCTGCTTTGTCTGCGAGTCAACACCTGAGCATTAGTAGATAACCAGGCATTGGTCCACAAATGGTGATATTCATCTTGCATTTATGGTTTTGTTGGAGATGGGACAAGGAACTAGTGGTCGGTACCTGTAGTTCAGTGAATATGGACGTCTTACGAATGTTTTCGCCGGCATAATCGACAGCCGGATGGCTTGAAATTGAAACCTTGAGTTAGACATGACATGGACTAGCGTTAATCATGGAGTTTAATCATGGGAAGTATGGTCAATTTCTAATTACTTAGTCCAAACGTATCTTACTGTGCTTCATCAGGGCTTGAGGAGTTGGAATGTGCAAGTCAGTATAATAATTATTATGGTAACATCAACGAGCAGGTTCCCGCACAGGTGTAACCAGCAATCCGAAGTCTAGGGAGGAAAGTCGGATGTTGATACTTCTCAGGCCAGCCGGGGTTTCATCGTACAGGGATCAAGGGGGACGTGCGTCTCCACCTTGCCAATTGCCCGGACAGGCCTCCAAATGTAGGTGCGACTTACAACAAATGCTTTTAAGGAATAAATGTCTTACCGTAGCCAGGATTCCAAAGTCTAGGGAAGAAGCCAGATGTTGACGCCTCTTGTGCCAGTCGGGGCTTTGTCATACACAGACACGGAGTTGCGCATCTCCACCTTGACCAATTGCTGACCACAAGACCCATGTACTCCTAGCCTTGCAGTCAGTTCCTGGCCTTTTTGAAAGGGGTGCGTGGGGCAGCACTCGATCAAGGGGCCAGTCACATGACCGGGAAGTGGGTAACTGATACCTGACCTAATCATATGGTTGAAATTCACGGCAATAATTGTTACATTCCTAATATCGTCATCATTATGTTATGACATCAGAGTCTGAATAATATAAAATGCATCGTTTCAGCATTCGAAAACTATTGTCAAGACGACCTTGCAACCAGTTGAACATTTCCTGATTTACAGAAATTCCGCCAACGTTTACCATTGGGACACCGTTTTCACCAGAGCAGCCCTGCCATGCCAACCTGGGACCATTGGTCTTAATTGGTGGTTGCTGGACGAGATCCCACTATGTCACACGTCGTACCATGGTGGCACAACGAGGACCTTGGCCGAAGAAATGTTTGAACTCATTTTCCGTTGCCTAAAACTCTGATGAATATAGGTCTCCCCCGCTTATTTATGACGTACTTAATTTACAAGCTTGTATATACAGATGTCGAGTTGTGCAAAACAAATCCACCAACTTGCATTTCCTAATTTTACCCTTTTTTTGGGGGGTGGGCGGAAAGAAAACGGGGGAAATAATAGAACCTTTTTCCCCTTTTTTTCCCCAATACATCTTTTTTATTGTGATTGATGCGGCGACAAAATAAAACACGAAACAGAAAAGAGGAAGAAAAAAAGCGAAAAAGAGAGATAGACTTTCGTTTTCAATTCTCACTCCCACTTACCCTTTTAACAAAAGTGTACATTTCGAGTTTTAGCTTCAACGAGGAAGCAGATGGGGTTTAGAGGTACAAAAGAGCTCGCGGTTGGAAGTGCACTCTTTCATGTTTTGAGGCTGAATTTGTATTTTTTACCCTAAAATGCGGAAAAGGGGGAAAAAAGTGAACCCTCCCCAGTCCCCGGGTTGGTTTTGTATGAGCTTGTTGTACTCACTAGGGGTCTTTGTAAGTCAAATGGGAAAGAGTTCGCTCGCTACGGACATTTCCCCCTATCCCGTTACTCCCTTCGTATTGGACCCATAACACCCCTTTATCTAAGGATTACCCCATCCTTTTAGTGTGGGGGTTTTGGGACAGATAGGAGTTGGGGGTTGATGGCCATGGGGTTAACTCACTAATGGATGTAACCCTACCGTTCGGACTCGAGAATGGGTTGAAGAGGAGGTTGAAGTATTTGGTTTCCGCGGATGGGTAGAAGAGTTTTTAAGAAAGTGTGGGTTAATTCGTAGTAGTGGTTTGCGGACGATGACTTGAGGGTTTTGAGGGTTTTTAAAAAAAAAAGGGTATTGATTACCGGATTCTTGTGGTGAGAAAAAGTGGGTTTTAAGGATTGGATGGGTTACATGCACGTATGTGGGAGTGGGTGGGGTGTGTGCTACGTGGTATCTTTTATGCCATCTTCGTGGTTGTCTGAAAATACGGTTTCGTGTTTCTGAGATGTTTCTGATTTAAAAAGGGTGGTTGAATTTGTTTACGTTATACTAAGCCAGGGCCGAGGGGCGGTGGGGGGGGGGGGGGCAAAGCAAGTGTTAAAAAACAGAATTCAAAAGAAATACATTTTTAAGATTTTTTTTTTTACTTACTTAGCCACTGAAAAAAATTGGACTCGAGTCCTGTTTCATTTTCCTTTGGTTTCGTTCTATTTGATGGACGCGAAAGCACTAAAGAATTGGTTTTAATCAAAACCGGGCTATATTAGATAAAAACAGATGCAACCTATTTACGTTGCTCTTTGCACTTAAATTTCAGACTGCATAGCGTGGAATCGAACCCAAGACCTTTGAAACCACAGGCCGAGAACCTACGCTAAGCCATACTGACAATACTTATTGAAAAGGAAACATCCATGGCAACATTTAACACGTGCATATACGTATACACTTTCCAGTCGCTACTGGAGGGACGCTTATTTGCAGTGCCACACACCAAGTGAAACGAATCGAACACATAAATCAAGCGTGAAAAAAGGATTAAACAGGGCCGAAAGCCAATCGGCTCAGAAGGGTTAAATAAATACCGCTGAGCTAGGCTGAGGCCATGTCACTATATGGCTCTGCGGTTGGACGTCGGCCTGTGATTTCAAAGGTCGTGGACTCGATTCCCCGCTCATGTAGTCTGATATTTAAGTCCAAAAGGTTTGCATCTGTATTTATTTAACCCTTCTGAGCCGATTGGCTTTCCGTCGTGTTTAATCCGGGCTACATTTTTAAATATTACTGCTCATAGCTGGTAATTATAAATTTACATACTATAGCTTGTTCCATTTTTGTGTTTTTTTTTTTTCACTTGTCCTTTTTTTTTTAAGCTTAATACTTTAAGCCTAATAGTGGTTAAAGGCAACAAGTTTGGTACCAAATTTATAGTAGTAAATTCAATGGGGGCAAGGGGGGGGGGGGGAAGAGAACCATAAACTTACCATCTGCACCACCTTAAATAATTTCTTGGCCCTTTCGGACGGAAATGACTGAGGGAACCACTAAGAATAAGAAATAGCAGTTGATGTATGAAAAATATTGAGTATATTGGAAATATCACTATCTTAATTAGACCAAACAATTAGTTAATGTTAGTTTAGTCCTAGAACAATTCCTTAAATCGTTGAAAAAAAAAATCGCTCTTAGCACAGTAAAACCGTATGGCACAGGATCAATTTTTTTTTCTCTTTTTGTTCTTGCTCTGTCTTTGCAGACGGGGGTTTCCATGGTAACCCCAACATTGGGTAGTTCGGTGTTAATTCCAAAGGCTGATTTGAGCGTCCGAATTAAATGCACTTAGAACGCCAGAGGAGTCAGTTTGGTTGGGGGAAGAGGAAGTGTTCCAATTGCCAGGGTGGGGGAAGGATAAAGAAAAAGAAAAAAAAATTAGGGACGAATTCATTCTTGGGTTTGTGGGTCGGGTAGTTGGGGAATCGGACGTGATCCCCCACTCTTTCTTTCTTCAGATGCTGATAGAAATAAAAATGTTTGGATGGCAAGACTATTGGATTCTAGAGTTTGTACAGAATATTTCGTTTGAGGATAGAGCCAGTGACAGTAACGTCATATTATTATTATATGTATATAACTCTACGCTGGAGCCAGTAATTGGGCTAGATGCAAGGGGCACTGAATAAACATGGAGGGGAGGAAGAAGGGCGTCTTGCCAGGGGGTCGAAACTGTCATAGAAACAATGCATTCCAAACCTTCGCACTACGCCTTCCTTCCAACGCTTGGCCGACGTCAATAACGCCAACATGGCGACAGCCAACATCCGGTTCTCGTCTGAATGAGATCGGATGAGATTCGCCGAAGGCCAATTCTACAATATATTTACTTATTTATTTTATTAAAAAAGTTATTGTAACGTGTCCTTCAAAGAGCATGACAACAATTTCAGATTAAAACAACAATTTCATGGATCTCATTCAGGCGAGAGCAGAGGCGAGTGCGAGAACTGGGTACCGTAGGCGCCGCCATATAAAAAAAAATATGGCGGCGCCTGGTTGTATTCCGTTCTCGCCTCTGCTCTCGCCTGAATGAGATTCGTGAAATTGATGTTTTAATCTGAAATTATTATCATGCTTTTTATAGGGGAGGTTACAATAATTTTGTAAATCAAATAAATAAATAAATAAATAAATATATGTAGGATTACTATATTGCAGTTTACCATATATCGTCCTGGGATACACATCCCATAATTCATCATTTCTGTCGTAATTGTGCGATGAAGGTAACGCAAAGCAGGTTGCCACAAATCTGAAGACACTGTATAATGATGCAAACAGCAATTTCTAAAATCGAACAGCTATTGGAAACTTAGTTCAAACTTTTGCCTGTGCCAGGATAAATTTTGCAAAAAGGTATCACAATGTAACTGTAGCCATACGTGTTTTACCCTACTCGTCGGACTTGCTATTTCTCCAACATTGTGTACCCCATGGAAATCATCGTGGCGGCTGCCATCCCATAATCTCAAAGCGGACATATCGATGCTGGCTCTGCGCCTTACTGAACCCAGAGCGGATTTCTTAGGCCTAAAACGCGCGATTTTTTTTTTGAATTTGTCGGCAGTTGCTTAAATTTTTAGCAATTTTTATCTTTTCTTTTCCAGTTACAACTCTGCAACTCGCAACATAAATGATTGAAGAAACAACGTTTTTTAGGCCTAAGAAATCCGCTCTCAAATGCTGACTAGAAGCGCCGTTGTTTTTTACTTCCATTTTAATCTAGTGCCCCTTGCAGTTATATCTCCATATGCTATAGCCTTGTACCCAATATGGCGCCATTCTCCTGTTCTGTAGGGGTAAATGAAACAAGAGTATTGTGATATCAACGTCAATATTATGCATGACGCATTACGTCAATCCTGTTTATGTATAGTCGCTGTTTGACGTTAATCGCCCACCATACTGTTGTTTTCCTAAACTGCTTCGAGGTAAAGAAGCGCATGGAATTTATTCTACTTTTCCAGTATTTAAGCATGAGCTTAGTGATGCGTGTAGCGACCTAAAATCGATTTGTAATTTTTTTTGATTTATTTTTTTGTCCCCTTGCCAACTCCTTTTTTCATGTTTGCAAATTCCGCCGTTGGGTGGTGTTATTGTTAGCACTGGGGGCGATTGTAATATTCGCCGTAATCCCTTTGACCAGTGTAGGGTTGTTTATAATCCTCCCTACTCTCGATCTCGGTATTTGTCTTCGTATTCTTTTGCGAGCTTTTGGAAACGAGGCTTAAACGTTAAGCCTAAAAAACGAGTTCATTAATCTGAGTAATGGCGTTCTTCTAAGCCTCTTGTTTTTGGATCCCCCGCCACTTTCTCCGCACACACAGCTTTGTTTACTTGCCGTGAAAATAAAATAATTAACGGGTGTTAATTTTGCCACGTAAAGTAAGGCGGCGTGTATACAGCCCTGTGCTTGGCGCGGACAACACTGATCTCTATAAACAGTCCCAGACGTGCGGTTCAGCTGTGGCGCATCAAAAATTTATTCTAGGCTAACTCAATGCTTTTTTCGCGCGAAAGCTTTTATTAGTTTATCCCGTACATTTCAAGAATTCGTATGTTCGTTTAGTTTCTTGCAGTTTGTAAGTTTGAAGTCCCATTTTGGCAATTTTAACTTACAGTCTGTATCGTTCACCGATACCGAGATAGAGGTAACGTTTCCAGCTATGAAATTTGACGAATGGCTGCATTACGATACGAACTGCGTACCTTTTATGGTTTGCAACCTGGGGGTGTGACAGGAATAGCATGGAAGCGCGCTAAGTACTAACTACGAAAGCATCTTTATAACCATTGTCGGCATCGTCTCTCATAGAACGGTCAAAGTTTGGACAATGACAACGTGTATACGGACATGCGTATCTAGACACGCGCTAGTGTGTTGCGATAAATCTAAACAACATTGCCCAAGAAATTGTACCCACGTCCAATTCACGAGAAATAAGCAAAATGTTAAAAAAAAAACAAATCTGATAATGAGGCCACCAAGTTAAGAATGGTTCGGCCTCTCAATGGAGCGATATGAACTAAATAAAGCAAATAAAATTAAATTAAAATCAAAACCAAAACTGGTAAAGAGGCCACTAAGTTGAGAATGGTTCGGCCTCTCAAAGGTGTGATATGAAATTAAACTATTGGGGAAATGGCCACTCAACCTATTGTCTTAGAAGTAAGTCTTTTGTCAACTGTGGTGTTGTTGCAGATTTTCTGGTCACGTTCATTCCGAGTGGAAATATAAGTCACACAAAAGTGCAGTTTGCGGTGCTGTATGTCATTTAAAACGTGCCTGCAAGTCTGCAAAAGCTGGCGCTACCAGCGAAGTTCCTAAAGTGCCTAAATCCAAAAAAAGGTGCCAACTTCAGAACAGCATAAACAGAACTTTTTTAAGTATGGTAACAAGAAGGCACGCCTTGTTGTTGAAGAGTCTGGAATTTCAGATTTAGGTGCCACTAATTGTACGAGTCAGGGGAAAGTCTGATTTTCCCTGTTCGTACCATGACATGTTCAGAAGTTAATAGTAGCAAATGGATTGTGCACTGTTCTCTGAACGGTCATTATGTTAGGGTTTTGAGGTGTCATCCATTCTACAAATGGAGCTGGATGACACCTTAAAACTATAACCGTCATGTGCAGAGGGCTATACCAGTGGCAAACAGTCCCACTTTGATTGGCGTGTGTTCCTGGAATGCTCCAGAAACGAGTGTAGCACGTCCTAGCTGAAATTTCCAAAGCCAAACCCTAATATGACGACGTCTTAGTACTAGGTAAGGGCAAGGGGCACAACGTCACGTTAACCAAAATCTGCTCTGCCATGCAGGGAAAGTGGAGTCAGAAAAAAAGGCCAAATGAAAACAGAACAAGATTTAACTTAGGTACCTAGGTTTTCAAATTGATAAAGATTGTATGCGCAAACTCCCTGAAGGTTTAGATGATATCAGATTGGTGCCAGAACCACAAAACGTAACTGAGCTTAAATCCTTTCTAGGTTTTGTTAACAGCGTGTAGAAATCGTGTTTCGGAGAGGCCGTTGACTGTGTGGTGCCACCTCGACATTGATTTTACTGGACCTTGTGGTGGGCGAATGTACCTAACGCACATTCTAAATTCACATTCATATATGAAATTAAGTCAAGAACTAATGCTAGTATTATTCTTAAATTTTGTTAGCTATGTGCTATGTATGGATATTGCAAAACGTTAGTATCCGACAATGGATCTCATTTCGCATCACACGAACGTACGCCGTAAAAGAATGTGGAATTTGTCATAAATAACGTACCTTTCTTCCTTGCCTCTCACGTGCTTGTGAAATAGGGTTAAACCATTTAAACATTCACTGACGGTAACCTCACTGCAGGATTAAATTACGAAATGGCAGTCTTGGATTATCTTAATTCTGCTCGTACCGTCCCAACTAATATTGCTCCTAGCAAACTAGTCATGAGGCGTACCACACGTACGAAGCTGCAAGTTCTTCTCCCAGACACACAAGCTAGGAACAGGACTGTCAAGGTCAACCCTATTTGCATATTAATTGTAAATCATTTGAAGTTTACCAGCCTGTTTACGTGCACAATTTTCCCTAGGGAAGCAAATATCGTCAGATTCCGGGGATTGTGAAATGAAGAATGGGCAGTTTGTGCTATAATGTTGTCCCATCCGATGGAATTACGCTAAGGAAACACGTCGACCGATTACAAGAGAAAGTCTTACCATCGGCTGTTTCCCAAGATGCCATTGGTGTACGTTGCCATGCTACATGGCTGCTCTTCCCTGTTCTTCCCCCATTCGGCGCGGACCCTGGATCTTTCCTGACCTTCGGTCATCGTTCAGGTTAAGCCCACTTGCGATCTTTTTATCAGTTCGTCTTGACCACTCTACATGGACTCTCCAGCAGTCGTTGTGACTGATGGCTCTTCCTCCCATTCATCTAGCCGTTTACCAGTGTGACCACCATCTTCTGCCGTTCGTGGTCACTACAGTCCTCAGATCATTCTTCCAACGGTCGCATTGTACCTTACGCCTGTTTGCGACCTCTTTGCCAGTTCGTCTTGGCTGCTTAACTAGACGTCAGGAACTCCCAACATTCGTTATTATCGTTGACTCGTCCATCAGCGCTTTCTCTGGGCCATTTGCCAATGATGCTATCATTAACAACCGTCCGTCGTCCCTTATCTGCTGTAGCTTTTGACACGCTCCTATAGCAGTAGCCAGGGTACCAGATGGCGAGTGGACAATTTTGCTAGGTAAATTCCTACGGAAATTCCTTGGTTCTTTTACATGCCACAGTCACCACGAGCACGAGAAATCACAGGGCCCTTCTCATCCCGAAGATGCCAGGGGTGGCTGAGGCTGGACTCGAACTCGAGACTTCTGGCGCTGGAGACGGTCATGCTAACCATTAGCCCACCTTGCCTCATCGTCCCTTACCTGCGGGCGTTTCTTGCAGTGGTCGCTTTCTGGACTTGCACCTGCTTGCAACCTGCAGTGCTTCGTCTACAAGAAACGCGTTCGCCGGGCTGTTCACCAATGTTGCTTTCACTGTCGACCGTTCGTTGTCTCTTGCCTCCGGTCGTTTCTTGCAGCGGTCGGTTGAGGACACAAAAATAGAAACAAACAAGCGGCTACAGCGACTGTCTAGTCGCACCGGTCTTCTGACAGTTCCATCACTTCCAATGTTGAGCACACCTCTGTCAAGCCCTACAACAGCTATCTCTATTGTACTAACCTAAAAGCAGTAACCATCACAATTGCTGGTTAAAAATGTGTTGCTTGTAGGCCTACTTTACATTTTAGGCGTAATTGTCAGCTTTTAGGCCTAATTTTAACCAGCAGTGTTAATTTCGTAAGTAGCAGCTAATGGAGATTTAGATTGTATAGTAAGCATAATCACTTTTGCAACAGCGTGCGCCTTCGGGCACACAGTTACAGTGTTACAACGTAACGCGCAACGCAGCCTATATAGATCAGTTGCACAGTAGGGAAGACGACGGGAGAGACGCTGTGTTTTAATTTCGTATGTATCAGATAGGCCTAATGGTGAATTTGGTTCGACGGTAAGCCTATTCATTCACGCAACAATGCGACGAGACTATTTTAAACGAAGCTAAAATCCATTTGTTTTTATTGGATGTTATCTTAGAATTTCAATTCGACGATCAAATGCTATTATTTAATTTAGATACGTCGAAGAAGTCTATTAGCTATAAGGAAATAACGATGTTTTAATTTAACCATTCTATTTAACTAACTTCTCACACTGAATCGAACGTTGTAAACCGTGGTCGTCTCTGTCTGATACAGAAGACTAAAATCAACCAGGTGTCCCTGGTATTTCAATATTTTTATGAACCAAACAAGTCACGTGCTTCCTTAATTATTGAGTGCAAAGTTGTTACGTCCACGTGCACCGGGGAGCAAGCGGTTTAGGTTAAACCTAACGACATCACGGACGCTTTTTTTTATTATATATCGACTATTTTGAAACGCAGATTTTGAACCGATAGATGGGCGGCATCTAGTGTCAGTGATATCGTTAACCTTGACCGCTTGCTTCCTGGTGCACGTGGCTTGTTTGTTGTGTAAAAAGAAATTTCTTCGCGCGTTCCTTCGCTTGTTGAAATCAAGTGCTACACAGAACTAAATAATGGTAGACGGCGCTAGATGCTGCAACCTGTCATTCGGTAAATAGGTACCTTTAATGCCAAACCTCAACACTTTCCCGTATTGAGTCTTGAGTTTACCTTCAGCTACTACGAGCGTTCGTTTATAAACAAGCGGCTAGAGCGACTACCTAATCGCATCCGGTCTTCTGTACAGTTCTGCCACTACCACTGGTGAGGCGCACACCTCTATCACGCATTGCAGCAGCTATGTCTATGATTAAATAATCTAAAAGCAGTAACCATTAGAACGGCTGGCTAAAAAATGTGATAGCTTTTAAGCTTATTTTAGATTTTAGGCGTGTTTGTCAACTTTTAGGCCTAATTCTTACTTGAGCTTTAATTTCGTAAGTAGGAGCTAACGGAGATTTAATTTGTGTAGTACGCCTGTTCATTTTTGCAACACGGTGCGCCTTCGGTTACAGTGTTAAACGTAACGCGCAACGTAACGCCTACACATATAGATGAGTGGTAGTAGGGAAGTGACGTGAGAGACACTGTTGATGAAGCCAGGGGCTACTTGTAGCAACGTGACGTTGCCGTAGTAACGTGAGTTTAGGCTTAATTTTCACTTTTTAGGACTATTTTTTTAACTGTAGTTTTATTTCATAAGTAACGGATAGGCCTAATGGAGAATCTGGTTCGATGGTAAGCCCATTCATTCATGCAACAATGCGACGAGACTATTTTAAACGAAGCTAAAATGCTTCGGTTTTTACGGCTGCAGTTTTATCCTTAGGATTTCAATTCGACGATCAAATATTATTATTTAATTTAGTTACGTCGAAGAAGTCTATTAGCTATAAGGAGGCAACGATGTTTTAATTTGCCATGTTATTTAACTAACGTTTGACACTGAATCTAACGTTGTAAACAGTGGTCGTCAATATCTGGTACAGTTGCGAAGTTGAAAAGGCGACGGACGGACGGACGGACAAAGTCGTTGTAATAGTCTTCTCAGCCGGTACGGCTGTATAGAAGACTAAAACCAGTCGACGAACTCCATGTTTTCTAGAAAAGGCGAAAGTGATAACACGTTGCTGACCTTGTCGACGGTCGGATGACCTTCACACCCTTGAGCTTTCCCTGCCTACCCATGCGTTCACCATAAGACTATAATAAGACCGCTGACGATTTCACGTAACGGTAGCGTCATAACTGGAACGTAAAAAGAAAAAAAAAATGATGCATCTCAATCAGTTATGTGATGTTAAAAGGATTCGTGCGAGCGTGTGGGGGTGGAGGGAGTGGGATTGGGGGGGGGGGGGGGGGAAGCTCAGTGTTCACGTCACGCTCAGACCGTTTACTTCAGTGCCACGGGCAATTTATTCCACGTGTTGTAAAAGGTGTCCAATTTTGATGTGGTCGTTAGGCTTAAAAATTATATTTCATGGCGCAATACAATCCGTTATAGCCTACCAATCCGACGCAGTCACGGTCAAAGTTAGGCCTATTAAAGATGTTCTTTGTTCGCTGGTGTAACCATCTACACCATAAGAACGTCGAAATCAAGGACAGTGCGAAATTTAAGAATTGAATTTGAATTTATTTTAACGGAGCCCCTGGCCAAACGCGAAATTTAATAACTGTTAAAAAGTTAACAATCGCTGTTAAAAGCTACCTTGCTGTTCGTTTGTTGATTTTCTAGGGATCACGAACCCAAACTGGGTTATCTGCCCCACGACGATGAAAGGGACAATTTAGCTGTAGAAATCCCAAGTGAAAAACCCAGGTTCTTTGACATACTACCTTGCAAAGTGGTCAGCAACAATAAGACCTCTATACAATGAATGAAAACAAAACCCCTGTCTGAGGTGCCCATATTGGTCGTTTCCTGTGTCATGCCCAGTAGGGCAATTGGAATTTTAGTTTTTACTTTGCTGTTGTGGTTTGCTGTAGTTTCTTGTTTCTGGGTTGCTGATTCTTGTCTTTCTTGTTTTTTGGAACGGTACTGTCTGTAGCGGACGGAATATAGCGTAAGTTAGGGTAGAGCTTAATACGGAATAGTGTCCATTAGGCTCTCGTAGAGTAGTAAAAAAATAAATAAAAACACTATAGTGTCCGCGGCCTATCTTGAGTTCGCTGCAGAAGGAACACAGATACTCGATTGTACGTTTTTGGTAGCAGAGTGCCTTGCTGATATCCAATATGGTTACAAAAACAATGGCGGCCGTCGATTAAAGCCGCCTCCTCCAGGAAGACGTAGTCGCTCATAAAATACTTGCAGGACTCATGATACGCCGCGCGCACAATAATGACGCATTGTCGATGATTTCCTTTTCTGCCTCTTCCAGAAAAAAAAAATGACAAAGCCAGCGGAATAAAGGACTGAAGTTTGTTTTACAAAAGCGTATTTATTTATTTATTTCAACCAGCATGAACATGAACGAATATAATTGAATTGATCGTTAGAAAGACGGCTATTTAGAAAGGGGGGATCATTAGTGTTGAAGGGGTGAGGAGAAATTTGAGTCACAGGATGCGCTGATTGAGTGAGCGAAGCGAACGAAAATCGGAGTTTGTTAGCCAGTGTGTACAACGATCAAAGAAACTATTCGATGAAACATGGACATACATATGAGCAAGAATTTAAATTCTTGATAAATATATAAATAAATATAAATAAATAAATAAATATAAATAAATATAAATAAATATAAATTCTTGATATGAGCAACCAATCCGTACCACTGTTGAAAACGGTGCATCCAACACCAGCCGTGCATAGCACAGGCTTTCTCTAGTTTATAAATATGGTGTAATAAATATTCGTTAATGCTAATTATTATACCACACGCGTACAGTTCTCGTCGTGTATCGGTAATTCGGTATCGCCACGTATTTTTGAAACCGATACCATTAAGGGCGTGTTGACTCGCTTGCAGCAACTCGCTTTTGCATTCTCGCAGCTAGAAGCTAGAAATCACCTCAATTCCAACATGGCGGCGGTTTTATGTCTGCCGCCTCGCAACGAAAACAGCAAATAACGTGAGTTCAGAAGCGTTTGGGAAAATTCTTTATATTATTGGCACGGATTACAAGACTGCAAGTATTTACTCAAACG
>JAHWFP010080217.1:0-20423 GCA_023313725.1 Lithobius niger
TAATTCAAGTGTCGGATACAAGGGCGAGCTTCAGTCAAGGAAGGAAACAGCTCCGCACTTAACTGTGTTTCCGGCTTAAAGAGTTGGTCGCGCGATCAAAGTTTCGATTTCGGGTTTCGGTTTTCGAGACGAATTAAGTTTATTTCAGGGATCTGGCAACAGGTGTCGCATCCATACAGTATGGGGTTTTTGATCACACGCTAGAGTAAACTGAATCTGATAGAGTTGAAAACTCATCATTTTCATAGACTCATGGTATTATGTATCTACCAAACAACATTTAACATTAACTTCCCATGGTTCAGCTACTCTGATATTTTTAAACCAAAGGATATATAGGCGCCACAATCAAATAGTTTTACAAACATTTAATCGGAAGTTACTCTTCCACGTGTAAAACTGTGGTCAACAGCAAATTAAAATGTAATGCTAAATTAATCTAAAGTGACCACACGGAAAACTAATTACAAACAAAAACATTACAACCTGTTACCGATACCATCCGTACACTAAAGGTTAATTTTTGTTACATTTGGGCTGAAGTCTGGAAACTGGTTCAGCTAACTAACTGAAGCATGGAAAAATATAGCATTCCCAATTTATTCAAGCAATCAGAAATATACGATCAAAGATTTAATTTAATCGGTTTAACTCTTTTTCGCTTGCCACAACATTTTGCAAGCGAAATTTCAGGACTTATTTATAATAATAGGTAATAATAATAATAAAAGGTTTTACCCGCTAATGGCTAAGGTAAACGGTAGGGTAAACCACTTACACCGCCCCCATGAACCAAGCATTAATACGCTCGTCGTAGGAATTTGGAGAGGTCGACCCCACACACTGCACGTTTGAAGGCGTCAACCGTCGTCGCATATACGACTGCAGGCAGAAGCGAATTCCAGCAATCCACAATCCTGTTGGAGAAAAAAAACTTTCTACAGTCTGTCTTAAAGGTTTGTTTTTGAATTTTAAGATGATGTCCGCGACTTCGGTTATTAAGATTGACAGAAAAAAAGGGCAAGAAAACCGGAAGCTGGTCATGGGTAATTTGATAGGTCAAAGCGAGATCGGCCTTGAGTATACGTCATTCCAAAAGTTCCAGGCCCGCACTCGAAATCTTTCACCTGGCGTAAGCGTGCGTAGTTCAGGTATGGAGCGAATAAAAGTCCGCTGGACTGACTCTAACAAGTTAATGTCCTTTAACAGGTGTGGCGACCACACAGGGCACGCATACTCAAGTATTGGTCGTACATACACCTTAAATGCCCAAACCCTTGTCTTTAAACTGGTTTTGCCGAAACACCTGTTGACAATGAACAAACGTCGAAAAGCATCCGTAGTAATCTTAGAACAATGTTTTGAGAATTTCAGGTCCGAATTGAAGAGAATGCCCAAGGGGAGCTTATTCTCAATAGAGATACCATTAATTAGGTAGTCAGGCGAATCCATAGTGTTTCCAAATTGGGTCGAAATAATAGAGGGAGTTGCCAGTCCAGGGACCACTTGGACACCGTGTTGATTACATCTGTGAGTTTGTCTCGGTCGGTTGCAGAAATGATTTCAGTGTCAGACTTTAAATCGTCAGCATATTTCGACGTAAGGACCTCAGAGGAGGTGCTATCTGGGAGCAAATCCTCAATAAACAGGACAAACAAAAGCGGACCCAAAACATAGCTCTGAGGAACACCACTGGTGATAGGTAGCCATTCAGAATAGGTCGATTGGACCTTGACACGTTGCAGAGAAAAGCAGCAATCCAATTCAGCAAACCGCCCTCAAGACCCAGGTGCCTTAGATTGAAAAGCAGTTTGGAGTGCACAACAGAGTCAAAGGCACGCTGGAAGTCAAAGTATATTACTTCAGATGAGATGCCGCAGTCCAGGGCAGAGGTCCATCTGTCAGCCGCTAGCAATAACTGCATAGTGGTTGATTTATTGCGCAAAAAGCCAAATTGGTTGGACTACACAAGATCAAAGTAAGTGCAATGCTGGATAATATGGTTTCTTAAGATGGTCTCCATAATTTTGCAGATGACAGAAGTTAGGGCAATCGGCCTGTAGTTAGATGGAAGAGAGTATTGCCCTTCTTAAATATTGGAACAATATTTGCCTTAGACCAGGAGGAAGGGATATCACCCAGATTAAACGAGGTTGAAAAAATAATTGAAAGTGCTGGAGCGATTTCGAGCCAAGTTCCTTGTAGAAGACGGAAGAGTAACCGTCAGGTTCGACAGACTTGCTTGGTTTCAATTTCTGCAAGATTGCAACAATATCTGAGGTGCAGAAACTTAGATTGTTGTTATAAAAGAAACCGGTCGATTTAATGCCATGATATTCTGGCAAAATTAAGTTGTCATGTATCCCAAATTGCGTAAAATTTAGGTTCAAACTGTTTGCTCGTTCCAAGTCATCAGTTAACAAGGAATTGTTTACCAAAATAGGTGGCAAGTGCTTAGCCGACCCTGTCATGGATCGGTAATTGTGAAACAGGGAATGCATGCTGCCATCCATGATGACTTTTTCAGCGAACTTTGAGTGCCAGGCAGTTACTGCGTTAGAATATTTGAGGCAAGAGGCATCATATGAGGTTTTTTTAGCGGAGCAGTTATTTAGTTTTAAAGCATGCCATTGTTTGAGCTTATGTTTACCAAAATTACGGATTGCAATAGGTAGTTTCCTTTTGGTGGAAGTTGATCATTGCGGCCAAATACGGCCAAAGTTCGCATTCGCGGTAAGGAGGTCAATGAAGCACTCCCAAAGTGCTTCAACTAATTGAGTATAGTGAGAGAAACATTTAGGCCAGTCATGTTGCCGGTCTAGTATCGAAGTAAATCAAAGTCGATTTTAGGGTATATGTCCTTTAGGTCATTTTGCTTTTCGATTTCGCAATTAACCTGGAAAGCAACGATAGAATGGTTGCTTGTTCCTAGGCTATTATAAATGCTGACATTAAAGACAAGCCTATCTTCCTGGGTTAGAATCGGGTCCAAAATGTTGCTGCCCCGCGTAAGTTTGTCAACAAGTTCTGAAAAGCCGAAAGGTTGTATATATTGGAGAAAGTCTTCATGCTGTTTTTGTGTTGCACATGGTATAGACCAGTCGACTGTAGAAAGGTTAAAATCTCCCAGGACAATGTTCGAAAAAGTAGGGTGTAGTTCCCTTTCCAAAAATTAGTAGAATTCACAATCCTCTTGGTCTCGATCACTGTGTGGGAGATAACCAAGAATGAAGTTTAGCTTTGAAGTTGGAAGGCTGACAGAGATCGCTTCAGTAGTCAAAGCGATATTCTGAACTATGAGGTAAACATAAGGTCTATAAGCAATCAAAATACCTCCTGCACAAGACCCACGATCTCTACGAAAAAGCAAGTATGGTGAATGCCGAACGATCATGGGGTCAGTGTAAGTTTGGTTTAACCACGATTCAGTTACAAAGAAAATATCAGTCGAAAGGGCATCCTTAAGGGCTTGAAAGAATGCCATGTTTTTGGGGATGCTCCTAGCGTTAATCAGTTTACACTTCAGAAATTCACGTCTAGGGTTGATTAATTGGTTATAGTGACTAAGGGATGCACTAGATGATGCGTTTAAATACAGAAAGGGTGGCTCCGGTCAAGTACCCTGTATAGTTCGTTGATTAGGCATTCCTTTTCTTGTGTAGTGAGGTGTCTGCCTTCTCTGTCGGATTGTTTGGAGAGGGTCCTGCGCAGGGCTGCTAGGCTGGTTAGTGGTAATTACAGTAGGGGAGACTGCGTCACTGGTATCTGCAACAGTTTGAAATGGCAGTCATTTGCAGGCAGACGGAGTCATCATAGGTTGGTCCTTTTTTACCGTATTCTGCATGGGCGCACCCTCCTAAATCCGGAAGAATTTTGTAAAGCACCTGAGTTTATTGGTAGACATGACAATTCAAAGAAAGTGAAACGTTATCAGTGTAACAAGGATGTTTTTGCTGGTTCTTTTTTCCCCAGTACAATTGTGGAGTGGAATAGTTTGGCTTGTGACGCTGTAAACTCGAGTAGCGTATCTTCATTTGCATCTTTTTTGAGATCTGTTCGTAAACCATTAGTGTGCGGTCATTCGTTTTAACTGTTTTTTATGTTGCCGTTGTTTTGTATTTTTGTATATTGTTTGGTTATATTGATATTGCTTTTTACCCTTTTGGGTGCTGCAATTACTTAATAAATAAATAAATAAATAAATGAACGGTTGTGCCAGATTTGTTTGTCGATGCAGACAAAGTCGGCATTTTCAGCTACACGTAGGTTTCTTAGCAGAGTATTTGTGTGGGTAATTTTACGATCTTCTTGGATATCACGGCTGTGGAATTTCGGGGGTAGTGCTACAATCACTACAATCGCTACAATCACTATTTTCCGTTTACTGGTTTTCGAACTTCTAGCAACTGCGTGTTCTGAAAAAGTAGTGGCAGAATCAGGGCGAATTCTAGTCCGGCAGCCGGCACAAAAACCCAAAAGAATAACCTGTAGAAAATGTTTTTGCATAGAGCTGTTCTACAATATGTCCGTACTCCAAAACATAATGATGCCACCTTGGCACCCTTGGGGAATTCAAGCTTGTCTCTAAAAATGGCGGCGAAAAACGTTTTTTTTTTTGCTTCTAGCGTCTAAACCGTTCATCCGATTGAAAAGTAATTTGTTACCGATTATGTTTAGAATAAAATTTCCTTCAAGAAAGGTTCAATTCATATTTTTGGTAAAATTAATCCTTCTTGCCGAAATTCGTTATTTAAGTTATTTTAGGCCGTAAACACATGTTACATATACAATTCCTTAGTTTAAACAGCTGCAGTACCCGTTCTACTTCGGATAAATGGACGTGAATAGGCTTAGATGAAAGATGAAGATGTATATTTTCCAACAAGGGTGATTAAATCGATTTATATTAATTAGGAGCTACGCTACGACAGTTTACACACGTTGTAGCGTTGTGCTTTTCGCTCTATTTTACCACATGTTCCATCTTTTAACTGCTGCACCACCAGTTCAGATAAATTGACGTGGTTAGGCATAGAAGAAAGCTGAAGATCTATATTTTCCAACAAGGGTAATTAAACCGCTTTATATTAATTAGGAACTAAGCTACGGCAGTTTACTTACGTTGTAGCGCTGTGCTTTTCGCTCTAATTTACCACAAGTTCCATCTTTAAACAACTGCAGTACCCGTTCTAAGTCGTATAAATGGACGTGATTAGGCTTAGAAGAATGATGAAAATCTATATTCGTCTAAATGGACGTTATAAAAGATGAAGATATATATTTTACAATATGGGTTATTACAGCTATTTATATTATTAGGAGCTAAGCTATGGCAGTTTACATACTTTGGTGCACTGTGCTTTCCGCTCTATTTTACCACACGTTCCATCTTTATACTGCTGCACCACCCTTTATAATTCGGATAAATGGACGTGGTTAGGCGTAGATAAAAGATGAAGCTGTATATTTTCCAACAAGGGCAATTAAAACTATATTAATTAGAAGCTAAGCTAAGGCAGTTTAAAGATGGAACGTGTGGTAAAATAGAGCAAAATGCACAGCGTTACACTATAGAAAAACTATCGTAGCTTAGTACCTAATTGATATATACCATTTTAATTACCCTTGTTAGAATTCGTATAAGCCTAATCACGTCCATATATCTGAATTAGAACGGGTGCTGCAGCAGTTTAAATATGGAACTTGTGCTAAATAGGAACTTGTGCTAAATGGAACTTGTGCACAATGCTACAACGTACGTAAACTGCCGTAGCTTAGCTCCTAATTAATATATATCGTATTAATTACCCTTGTTGGAAATTATACATATTCATATTTCATCTAAGCCTGATCACGTCCATTTATCTGAATTAGAACAGGTACTGCAGCTGTTTAAAGATGGAACGTGGTAAAAAAGAGTGAAAAGCATAGTGCTACAACGTATGTAAACTGCCGTAGCTTAGCTCCTAAGTAATGTAAATCGCTTTAATTACCTTTGTTGAAAAGTATACATCTTAATCTTTTATCTAAGCCTAATCACATCCATTTATCTGAATTAGAACGGGTACTGCAGCTGTTTAAGGGCAGGAATTGTATACGTAACGTGCGTTAACGACCTAAAATAACTTAAATAGCGAATTTCGGCACGAAGGATTAATTTTATCAAAAATATAAATAGAACCTTTTTTGAAGGAAAGTTTATTCTAAACATAATTGCTTACTAGTTAATTTTCAATCGGATGAGCGGTTTAGACGCTAGAAGCAAAAAACCGTTTTGCTGTCGCCATTTTGGGCGTCATCTTGAATTCCCCAAGGGTGCCAAGGTGGCATCATTATGGTTTGGAGTGGGAACATGTTGTAGAACATCTCTGCGCAAAAACATTTTATGCAAATAGTTTTTTTTTAGGTTAGGCCAAAAATCAGCATTTGGCAACTGGACTATTCGGACCAATGGATATTGTTGATTATGGCCATTGAATTTTCTTCGTGAAACTGATTCATTCGGCGTTGGAATTTCTCTTTCATCTTGCGTATCAGTGGTTTGCAACGGAGTTAGAAAATTTCTTCTGTTTGTTGATTTATCGCAAAAGGAGTTCGATCGATCTCAGCTACTTGCCCAGGTGACAAACTATTTCGAGACGAAGCATGACGATTACGTGACACACTTACTACACCTGATTGTACAATGTCCTTATTAGGTGATTTTTTGAGTACTTACACCGTGATTGGATATAGGGAAAGCAACTGATTATCGTCTTTCTTTTCTGCTATTCTGCATAGTTGGAACATTGTGAATTTGAGCACGATTTTGTGCACAGTTCAAAAGATCGCTATTATCAGCAAGCTGCTTGTTTCTTGCTATGGAACCATCATCATTTGGCTCTTCGTTAGGCAGGCGTTCACGAATTTGGCGTATACTACAGCGCAATTTAATACTGCTATCTGTGAGTATAATATAGTTGGAATTCTCCTGACATTCCCAATCACAGCTTCTTTCCAAAGACGTTTTACTACAGTCTAATCACGCGTCCATATTGATGAATATACGGTGAATTTTTCTTGCTTTTTGTTTGCTAAATTTGGGTTAGTTTTGTCGTGCCTTAAACGGTTTTTTTTGTTGTTAATTCAGTTTTAACAAGTCAAGACAAGTTCGAACTTCTAACCCGAAATATAACTTTGAGGCTGTTTCACCTATGAATGCGTGTGGACACTTTCTGCTGGCTGTATGATATTCATTTAAACATTGTTTAATAGTTTTGCCTTCCTTACGCACAGCCTTGACTGCTTTCTTAACCCTTTCGAGCCTAAGCGACGATATATCGTCATTGCAATTCTGCTGAGAAAAAGCCTAGACGAC
Organism: Lithobius niger; assembly: GCA_023313725.1. Lineage (NCBI taxonomy): Eukaryota > Metazoa > Arthropoda > Chilopoda > Lithobiomorpha > Lithobiidae > Lithobius > Lithobius niger. Next base: position 7,358 of record JAHWFP010080217.1, read on the forward strand.
GCTATATCGTTCGCCCACTTCACCGCACTGTTAAAAAAAAAGTAATCCAATTGCGTACATCGGTGGTGTAATACCGATTGACCTGGGTATTTTGGAACGTATATTTTTGGTTAATTCCGATTAATATGATTTAATATCATCTTTTTATTACCTTAATCGATGTTATTGTATGCATCGTGGCCAAAATCTAGGTGAAAATTGCGTTTGTTTGCTAAAAATAGCCCTTGGTTCAAAAGATCGTATCTCCGGAACGACGCAACGTACAGCCGCCATCTTGGTCCAGTTCGAGAGAGGGTATTCCCAATTTTCTAGCCCGTGAAAAATGACGTCATCAACCCCCACGTCACTGCTTGTATTCCTCGAATCAAATGTGCCGTTTCAACGGACTTTGTTCAAAGGCTTCGGCATCGCGAGCTATCGCGAGTGCTGTTTGGTTCACTCGTGGCACATGACTCTTCGGCCGTTCACAAGTGACGTCACGCGGAGCGGTGAAGGTCGCATCCATTGGCGCTAGCAGGAGTGTGTCGCATTGCAGGCAGCCGGTCGCAATGGCTGTCCTACGCGAGTTGATAGTGGGCTTTCGACGATCGCGAATTTTGAAGGAATAAAGCAGCTTTAAACTATTTTTACCGTAATAAAATATAAAATAATGATTTCGGAAGTAATAACGGACGTTGTGATGGAAGAATATCGAGTGGATGTTATGATTCCGAGTACTGTAAGTTGAAACTTTCGTTAGCGCTGTTTACGTAGTCGAACTTCAGGATTTTTTTAAATAATGAAAACGTAGGACGATGGTCCTAATTATATTTCTGGCCAATAATTTACAGTAATTATTATATCTGCGAATTTTTATACTCCTAGACCGCATAGTTTTTTTTTACAATTTATTTTCGTGAGGCATGTAATTTGTTCATGGCAGCCACGTTGCGGCCTTAGGCTTTTTTAGCAGGAAAATGAAGAATAGCGTTAGGCTCGAAAGGGTTAAATTCGTGTATGTATACCACCCCGAATCCGTTCTACTCGGTGTGGTACGGAGCGTCAGTTAGATGCTTAATTTCCCTTGCATTGACAAACATCTGGAAATCTGAGGAGGTACACTGGGGGCCATTGTCGGTCACAAGACACGAAATTAGGCCATTAAGTGCCATGAATTCATCGAAAACTTCGATAACCTTTTCAGATGTCTTTTCCATGAATTGTACAGTAGGAAATTTACTGTGAGCATCAACTATAACGATAAACATTAGGCCCTCCACTGTCCCAAAGTCAGAATGAACTCTGTCGAGTGATTTGAGAGATATTCCCACGAATGTTTAGGCCCAACAGGGTTTTCACCTTTTAACTCTTGGCATGAAGTGCATCATTTAACTTCAGATTTTAAATCTGCACGTCCTTTACCTTGGGAATAATAATAATCCTCACTTTCCTTACTATCTTTCTGGCAACCTATCACTCCTGTTACTAATCATCCTGACCCTTGGATCCTTATTGATAGCGCTCTAAATTTCAATCTTCACACTGAAAATGTCATTTCCAAAGTCTTTTATAAAGCCCATTTTGTATTGAAACGTTTCTCCAACCTTACACCCTCCCTCTTTGCTATTTTATATAAAATCTTTCTCCTCCCAGTCTTTGGTTACTGCTCTCAAATTTGTCGTCCCTACAATCTTTATCGTCTCGAAAACTGCCAAAGTCGCCTTACCAAATGGTGTCACACTATTCGTTCCTTACCTTATTCCGGTCGCCTACGTAAACTTGGGCTTTCCTCCATTCATGGTCGTTTTCATCGTGGCGACATGATACTTACCTACCAACTTATTCACAATCTTCTTGATGTGGACCCTGTTCTTTCCCTCATTCCAAATGTCAACTTCACTGGTGGCCACCCACTCCGTTTTTCTGGCATTGTATCTCGGACTAAACTACGCTTTCACTTTTTCACGGAAAGGGTTATTCAACTCTGGAACTCCCTCCCTCAAGCTGTTGTTTGCGCTCCTTCACTCAATGCTTTCAAATCACGCTATGACGATCTAGTTGCTTAACTTCTTTGGGGTGGTGCTTCGTGCACCGTAAATCTCTATTTCTTTTCTATTTCTATACCTGACCACCAGCAATTTTCACGATTCCTAAATGTCCAGCATGAAGGTCTTGGAGTATTCGAGCATGTAAGTTAGTTGGCACAATGACGCGTAGCCCCCAAAACAACATGTTGCATTCCACCGAAATTTCGTTTTTTCGAGTGAAATATGGCTTTAAATTAGAATCTTCTACCTTTTCAGGCTAAAAGTGCTTAACATACTTCAGCAAATTAACCAGAACAGGATCTTTTAAGATAGCTTTTACCAGACTATCATTTAACACTGGCAGGGATTCAACAGATTGTAAATACAACACCTTGTAAGGAATTTCTTCCTCCAAGTCCTCTGCCTTTGCTTCCAATGGTATTCTGGACAACATATCTGGTGTTAAATTATATTTACTAGGCACATGCTGCAACTCATAGGAGTAGCCATTGAGCTGCATATAGACCCCTCAGCCGCCGCCGATAGCCGAAATCGCCGCCAGAAATACGTCAGCCGCATATTCGCCGCATTTTTGTTAGGCTTGCCATGTCGTCTTTTTAGGTTTTTCTTTTACCAACCAAGTTTGCCTGAATAGTTTGCCTGATAGAAGTTTGACATCATGAGCAATTTTTAGAGGCATTTCCGTACATTTGAGGGTCAAAATAATCAAATTGCTGCAAGGAAAATGGGTAATCCGAAGCGTAATTTAATTATCTTTTATATAGGCACTAGTCTCATCTTCGTAGGTGCTTTAGTTCAAGAGAAGTCGCTATGCGCCCACAAACATGATACGTTTTTAAGGATGCAGATTACGTAATAAAGTTAACTCAAGTTTGCAGAAAACTAAAAAATGTGTTTAATTTTAATGTTACAATTAATGGTGTCATTTGAATTTATTTCCTTTGCCAATATAACGTATAATTTACAGCATATTTCATTTTTTGTGTTAAAAATTGTGTTTACGTACTTAAGACTTAATGTGGCATAAAACTAAAACTTAACATGTGTAACAAACGCTTTAGCTTAAAGAAATTTTATATTGCTCTCATTTTCATGTAGGAAATGCAAAAATTCGTGTAGGCTTAGCCAATAGCCGCCAAAATTGTCTCAAGCCGGTAGCAACCAAAAAAATAGTCGGCTAAGATCAGCTAGCCAAAAATTGGCCGAATATTTTCATTAGCCAGTCGAATAACTTAAAATTGATCGGCTGAGGGGTCTAGCTGCATAGCATATCACTGGGCACGACTCGCGGCCATTTGCGGGATGCCATTTTTAGGTCCAAAAATCCAAAGCAAAGCTTTGTTATCGGTTTGCAAAATGAAATGGTTAGAGTAAAGGTACTGGTAAAACTACTTTACCCTCCATGAAACGCCAAGGGCTTCTCTGTCGAATTGAGAGTACCCCTGTTCTGCTTTTGTTAGTTTTCTAGAAGCAAATGAAATTCGTTTATCCTGACCATTTGAATGGCATGCAAAAGGCATGCCCCCAGACCCAATGGAGACGTGTCCACAGCCAGATAAAACTTATTCTTACGGTTATAATTGTTGGAGTCTGTCATTTCTGAACAGAAGCAGAGTGGGAAGTTCGTACTAGGCAAGGAAAACTATTATGGGGGCAATCAACATTTCTAACACACTGACTAGGCGTAAGCATTTACGGTTGCTCACCTCGTTGTTAGCTGTGGCCGGCCAACGGACTCTGCTTGACCTTGGGATGTCGCGGCATTAGGCATAACATGCGGTGTTGGTCTTTTGAATCTACCGCTGTCGCTGTTCTTCTCTCCGGCCAAATATCATGGTCGGGAAGACCCCTTATGCATAAGGGCCTTTGTTCTTTAGCTCTTTCACTTGTGACGAAGGTTATATACGGCGATCGTCATGTTGACTGCTCCCAAAAGTCAACACACGTCCTTCGTCGTCTGCTGTTAGTCAGCAACAGGAATGGCTGTTGGCCAAAATGAAAATGCACCACGTAAACTTGGTCAAGAATCTTCTGGTCATCTGCAGAAGCATTCCTCCACTGTTCCATCATGACCTTAAGGTCCCTTCTGGTAGCTCTTTCAGTTTCTACTTCCACAACGTTCAGCAGGTTCAGCTGGGGTTGTGTTATTGTCGTACTTCGAGTGCGGTGACTACTGGCACCTTCGGCATTTTCCACTGCGCTCTCTGCTCCATTTCGCACAGCCGCTTGGAACTTCTCATATTCAGTCCTTGTCGACTCTTCTGTCACATGAACTACAGGCGTTTCAATTGCTCTCGCCCTACTGCTGCCTCTTGGGCGACCTCGACGTGGTGGTTCTCTGGTAACTGGTGTCGGTCTCTCTTGGGCGATGGGTGCTGGCGGGTCCTGGATGACAGGTGCTGGCTGATCCTCAATAGCAGGCGGATCGTCTGCCCGCATCTCAAGACGAGCCTGTGGTTCTGGTGGTTCATTAGGGAACCAATCCCACTCTGGTGCTTATTGTGCTTGAACGTCAAGTCTCCCTTCAGCTTCTTCAAGTGGTGCATCATGGTCCTTGATTACCAGCTGTGGTAAGGGTATTATCTGGGGCTGTTTAGTACTCCTTACTTTACCCCTACTGAAGTCTGAGTACTGTCTTGCCTTGCTCTTCAGTGTGTAGCCTACGTCATCAAACTCGTTGCTGCACTTCACTGGTTTGCCTAACATGTCCTGAAACCTGATGTCTCGTGACTCGACTACTTCATAAGTCGCGGGTATCAGGATCCGGTAGCCTCTACTGCTCTGTGAGTAGCCTATTAGATTTCCTACTCTTGACCGTGCATCTAGTTTTCCGCCTCTTCGTTGCGCTGGAACTGCAACATAGGCCTTGGTTCCGAAGTCGTGCAGATGGCGAACTGATGTGGTCTACCGGTCCAAAGTTCCTGTGGCATTTTGTTCAGAGTTCGGCCTGCACAACTATTGCGAAGGTAACAGGCCGTTCGCAAAGCCTCACCCCACAAGGTTTTCCTGAACCCCCTCACCCCCACTAACATTGTGCGGGCTAGGTTCATCAATGTGCGGTTGTACCTCTCGGCGGTCCCATTTTCTTGAGGCGTGTACACGTGCGTCTTCACGTGACGAATCCCGCTGGTATGTAAAAATTCTTTGAATTGTGTTCCGCAATACTCTCCACCGTTGTGGGTTTTCAAACCTCTGATTGAAAGTCCAGTTTCTTCACTCTAGCTTTGTACGTCTTGAAGTGATCTAAAGCCTCACTTTTAAGCTTCAAGTAAACTGTAGCTTTACGAGAGTAGTCGTCTATAAAAGTGATGAATTACGAGAAGCCTTGGTTAGTCTTAACCTTCAGTGGTCCGCAAACGTCGCTGTGAATCAGGTCTAGCTTCCTCGAAGCTCTTTGACGTGGCGTTGTCTTGTTGAAAGGCAACCGACTGAACTTGCCGAACTGGCACGCTTCACATAGCTCTTCTGGCGGTATAAGTACGGCTTTCTCTAAACCCACTACTAGGTTCTGCTTTTGCATATGGCGTAAAGAGTCATATGGCAGATGGCCTAATTTCCTGTGCCATTCCCAGTAGTCATATTTTCTTGCGTCCTGCAGATTCGGAACTTCGATTTAGGGCTAATTGCTAAATCAATGCTGCATATCCTCTTCCCTGGTAGGAAATGCACGCTTGCGCCATTTTGCTGCATTTGTCCGAGTGATATAACTCTCGTGTGTAGAGTTGGTACATGGTAGACATTGCTGAAACTCACGTTATACCCATGTAGTGTCAACTGTACAATTCTGTTCCCCACGATTGGCATCTGCAATTTGTCTACTATGACAGTAGTCTCTCCTTTTATGTCTTCGTGGTATATAAAATCTTCCTTACTGAAGAACATGTGCTTAGTAGCGGCACAATCTAGGAGCAACGACTCTTTCTCCGTACGAGTTTCAGGGATCGTGGAGCAATACACCCCTGTACTTGATGCGTAGTAAGAGGGCTTACCATTCTTATCAACTGAGACTGGCCCTCGGCTCTTCAATTTGCAATCCCTTGCAAGATATCCCTTCTTCGAGCAATTAGAACAGATTCGCTCTTCTTTCCTCTGTGCTCCTGTGATATTTAAGTGTTGGGCCTGTACAACCGACGGATTAGCAACTTGGGTCTTGGTCAGCTTATCGATTGTCCCTCACTGCTCGCTTGTTTTGCCTTAGCGGACTTGCGTTGGTACTCATTAATTATCAAGTTGCCAACCTTCCTGATAGTATAGATATTTTTGTCATACGATTCACAAATTATGGCAATCTGTTCATATTCCTCCGGCAAACCTCGTATCATGAAAAGGCAGACAAGTTCTTCACTGACAGGAGAGCAACCAGCCTTCTCAATCTTGTCGGCACATCGTTGTACCTTCAAGACGTAATCCCTCCCCGTCTCGTGTGGGAGAAATCTGCATTCGATGAGCTCCGTGAGTGCATCCAGCCTACAAAGTCTCGACTTTGTGGCGTAGGTTTCCTCAAGTTGCGTCCAAATGTATTTGGGATCAGTAAACTTGTTCAATCTCTTCAAGTTCTTGTTGTCTAGGGTCACCAGTATTATTCTTCTACATATTGCTTTATCTTCCTCATATTTGTTTTTAATTGCAGGCTCTGTATCAGTATTAGGCTTTACAGCAGTACCATTTATGAATTCAGCAACTTTCTCTCTTCTAAAGCGAATTCAAGCCTAATTCTCCATTACTCGTAGTCATCTTTTTTGGCAGACCCTTGCTCTGGTACAAAGACTTCGTGTCGTCAATTGCAGCCATGATTCCTGCAAAAAACTTCTCTAAAACGTCATGCTATAATCAATCGTCATCAAGTTGATTTTTCCTTCTCTAGAAAAAACTCGTAAAAATCGTTATTTTCTGCCAACTGGTCAAGCATATACACAAAAATCCTTATTTGTAAACAAATCGTCTTTCTCTTCTTAATGATTGCGTGTATAGAGGCATAAATCACTAAAAAAAAAGTCGTGTATATTGCAACAAAAATCTAAAAATATTCACACTCTGGAATATTCCCGTCATCTATGTGGTGGCCGCTATCTTTACTTTTTTTTTCAAAAATTTCTCGGAATTTACGTGGAACACGACGTAACAGTCCATTCTTTTGAGAAAAAAATTTGCGTCGTCAAATTTGCCTCATTAGTTTCGATGTTAGTACGTTTGGCGCCAATCCGGGACTTAACCGTTATTACTGCCGTTGCTGGGCCCGTAACGAAGAAATGTTGGAGTCTGTCATTTCTGAACGGAAGCAGAGTGGGAAGTTCGTACTAGGCAAGGAAAACTATTATGGGGGCCATCGACAGTTCTAACACACTGACTAGGCGTAAGCATTCACGGCTGCTCACCTCGTTGTTAGCTGCGGCCAACCGACGAACTCTGCTTGACCTTGGGACGTCGCGGTGTTAGGCGTAACACGCGGTGTTGGTCTTTTAAATCTGCCGCCCTTATGCCGCATGCATAAGGGCCTTTGTTCTTTAGCTCTTTCACTTGTGACGAAGGTTATCTTCGATGATCGTCATGTTGACTGCTCCCAAAAGTCAACACACATCCTTCATCGTCTGCTGTCAGTCAGCAACAAGAATGGCCGTTGGCTAAAATGGAATTGCACCACGTAAACCTGGTGGCTTACTTCCAACAATAATAAACCAAACCATTGGAAGTTTTAAACAACTGCTTAATCTTAGCCATGGCAACATTGCATTCAGGGCCCCAACTCCATTTTTGCTTAGGACTTAATTTGGTTATTGGAACTAATTCATGCGCGAAACTGGGCAAATACTTAGCATATTGATTAATAAAACCAAGGAAACTTCGAAGTTCAGGTATATATCTTGGGTTGGCGGCATCAGACTTCACTGCTTCAATCACTTTGGATAAGTTTGTTAGCCCCTCCTAATTTATCTTATGACCCAAGTAATTCAGTTCCGATTGAGCAGTTCTATACTTCCCCAGAATTCTGTAAGGCTGACAACAGCTGGTTAAGACTATTGTCATGTAAAACACCCTTACCGCTAACCAGGATTTCATCGTAAAATTTCAACACCAGATGTTACCATCAAACCATTAAACTCTGAAAGATACCTGGACTACTAGCCAAGCCAAAGGGACAATAAACAAATTTTGAATAAACTCAAAGGTGTATTAATGACTAGGGCTTCTTGTGACTCTAGGTCTAACTCCATCTGAAGGAATGCATCATTTAAATCAATCAGACTGAATGTATCGCTTCCGGAGCACTTGCCAAACAATTTGGCAGCAGTGGGAACTGAATATTGGTCAATTTCAAGATGAATTTCAATTTCTGGGTCTAACTCCATATGAAGGAATGCATCGTTTAAATCAGTCAGACTGAAATGTATCGCTTCCGGAAGGCTTACTAAACAATTTGGCGGCAGTGGGAACTCGATAGTGGTCAATTTCAAGTTGAGAATTTACAGTTGTTTTGTAATCTCCCACAATCCCGATTTCTCCATTAGCCTTAAACACGACCACGATGCGTGTGGCCCAACGACTAGTGGTTACTGCCTCTAAACCTCCTATTGCTACCGAGCATTTGATTTCCGCATTGACCTTTTCTTTTAAAGCGAGTGGGACTGATCTTACTTTGCGATAAATAGGTACTGCATCAGGTTTGAGCTTTATTTTTACCCTAAAATCTTTAAAGCAATCCAACCCCAGTTTAAACAATTCAGGAAATTTTTCTGTCAAAACTTCCGGAGTAATAGCTGATCTATTAACTTCTAAGACTTCTTCATACTGAAGAAGTTAATGTGTCTTAAAACCACAGGGTGAAACTGTTTAAGATCGTAATCAAAGATGGTTACCCGATCTTTGCCCATTAACGACAATTGTTCCCTTTTGAATATTAAAGCTTGAACCTGCTCAGTCCTGTCACCTATTTTTACGTCTACTCAAATGCAACCCAAAAGTTTCTCAATTTGTCCCATCCAAGATTTAACAAAATGTTTGATTTAAAAATTGTACAGTTTTTAAAATGAGTTTGATACCAACTAACAGGTAAAATTGTGGTGTCACATCCACAATTTGCTTCTAGTGGTAATTCAACCCCATTGAAGGTGCAAAGTGATGGGAGGAACCCCCGCTTGAGCTTAAAAGTCCGGAAGATCAGGATACTTTTTGCTGCGCGTGGTTGGTGGGAGTTCAGGGGCGAGCCGCATCAGGAGCAATTCTCCGAGCTGGTACAACCATGGGTCCTACTAAAGCTAACCAAGAGGTACAAAAGTTCTGTGGCTCGTGCAGCGTAATTTTGTAGATAAACGGGCAATTAGGCAGGCAGTTTTTAGGGACTGAACTTCTCTCCACTTTTATTTCTGTGGAAATTGCAATGCGACCGTCATAAGCAGAACATGTTTGTACGTTATTCTGGTATAACAAGAACCTGAGTTTAATACTGGACCAAGTTCAGTAACATCATTTAGACTTACATTTTCCGGTCTTCATTAGCACAACAAGACATATAGGAATCAAACCTTTGGACATCCTGGATAAATTAGGAACAATCTGTTTTGGCTCCATAAGTTGTGGATTGACATCATTAGTAAATTGGTATCAAGGGATACATATATCAAAAAGGATCTTTTCCCTAACAAGGGATTATTCTGGTCACCTGTACATTCTTTTCAGCTGGGGCCAACTACAGTTGACAGCCAGAAATGAAAAAAAGACAAAAAAAAAAACAATAATAGAAACAAAGCAACAATGGTAACTACTGAAATACAACAAAGCACGGCAAAAGGAGAAGGGAAAACAAAACTGAAACTGAAAGTGGAAAGGGAGTCAGGGATTATACTACCACTATTCCAAGGTGGTCTTTGGTCAGAACTTAAACAAGTCGGGAGCTGCTTCTCAAGGGTCAACAGCCCCAGGAAGAGGCAACACCCTGATACAAAGAACCATCCACTTCTCCACCTTAACCGAACTGATACTCAACACGTTAGCTTCCAAGTAATCATCTAACTCGTCAGAACTTTCACACTCACTGGAACTCGCAAATTCTGATCCAAGCTCAGAATCTTCATTTTGCTGAACATAATGAGCTTTGTTGTGTTTATAACCGTATTTTTGTTTCTTACCACTACTTTTAGGATGCGGTTTAAGCTCAGGTGGTTTTGCTACCTTACTAAAATGCTTAGACTATTTACACCCCACTTTTAGATGTCCCTTTTCGTGGCAGCGACCACAATTATAGTCTTTGTAATGATAATGACTTCTAGCGTGACACTTAAAGCCATAACAAAAACAAACTAGGACTTTTTTCTTCCAGGAGTCATCAGACGAATATTGTTTAAATCTTGGTTGTTTGGACTGTGTCACAAAATTAACACTGCTCGAGCCGGTTTTAAGTTCTAACTGATTTAAATCAGCTGCCTCAAGAGAAAGAGCTAATTCACCTGTAGTCTGAAAGTCAAAGAGTCTTTAAAATCAATTTGAGCTGCGAAGTAGGGCTGTTTACACAACCGACTATTCTATCACGAATCATTTCTTCCTTAATTTTGCCAACAGCGATGTTTTCAATTCGCAATGTTTTGTTAGTTGTTTTAAAGCGTCTACATACTCAGCTATAGACTTATTATTAGGTTTTTCAGACCTTTTGTTAAATCTAAACCTTTCAGAAATTGATCTAAGAGCAGGCTCAACTGCTGTTTCAACCACTTTAAAGATCTTAGATGGGAAAAAATTGACGATATTGGTAACTACGATGGTAGAATTACCTATGTTAACTAAGCAAATAGTGGCACCTCCTGGGTTGACCACATAGTGGGATCTCTCGGGCTCCGGAAAACTATTGCTGAAACAATTCATTTATATAATGTCGTTGGGTCTGACCACTTCCCCTTATTTGTTAGGCTCAGAATTCCTATGACTGATATTGTTTTCTGCAACAGGAAGAAGGACACTGTTACTACTAATAGACTTAACTGGGAAAAGGCAAGCGATTTTACCAAACAAAAGTATAGATTCTTCGTTGAGCAGTGCCTTAGTAATGGTTCACTAACGGAAAGCTTTTCCTGCGAAATTGCTGGATGTGATAACGTTCAACATAATAAAGACTTAGATGGTGTTTGTGATTTTGAACGAAACGCTGCAATTGGCAGAAGAGCAGTGCACCAAGAAGGGTAAAAAGTCTAAACGTTAAGCAAAAACTGGTTGGAATGAATTTGCCCAGTCAAAGTATAACGATTATGTGCAAGCAAATATTGCCTGGGTACAGGATGGTAAACACACTTCCGGAATTAAGAAAGATAAGAAAAATGAAGCTAGAAGAATTTTCAAAGGTGCTATTAGGTGGTGCAAACGGAATGAAAGAGACATTCGACTGCCTTGAATTTGTTAAAAGTAATCGGAGAATGACTCCAGCCATCTTCTGGCAAAAAGTGAAACATGTTCGAAATAGTAAACCCAGGCTTGTGGAGAAAATCGGCGATGCAAAGGGTGAATAGGAAATTGCAAATATGTTGGGTGAAATCTTGGCCTCCGTACATGTGGATTCCTCGCCCCCTTTTGATTACCTTCCTACTGACGACTTTATTATCCCCTCTGCCTTTGAAATCAGGGAAGCGATTCGAAAGTTGAAGCTTGGAAAATCATGTGGACCTGACGGTACCAGCGCTGAAAATATTAAATACGGTGGCACTAGTTTATGGGAATGGATTGTAAACGTTCTGAAAAGCACGTTCAGACATAGGCAAACTCTAAAATGTTACTGGAAGGTGACTGTTAAACCCATTTACAAGGAAAAGGTCTTCCCGAAAATAAAAGCTCGAGCTATCGTGGCATTAGCATACTGTCTATCTGGGCTAAATTACAGGACACTGTGATCCTGAATATTGCGCTCAGAACCACGAAGATTGGCGACAACCAATTTGCCTATAAAAAAGGACACTCTACTAAAATTGCAGCTAAAGTTTTTGAGACAATTGTCAGAAGAGGGATTAAAGGGCATGGGAAAGTGTTTGTTTGTTTTGTTGATGTGAAAAAAACTTTTGACAGTGTTCCTAGAGATAAATTGTGGACATGTCTGCTTAGGCACGGAATCAACACTAATATTATCCATATGATCAGAAATCAGTACCTTCATGAGGAAGTGCTTGTTTGCTGGGGTAATGCTTTCTCTCCCATGTTTAAATTAGGTAAATAGTTGTAAAACAAGGAAGTCTCCTTTCTGAGTTCCTTTTTTTTCCTTTTCATGGATGATATTTTAACTAAAGTGCAAAATAGTACTTCCGGGTGGACCATTAACAGCGTTAAAATTTATTTTTTAGCATACGCCAACGACATTGTGAGTCTGCAGGAAGTCACGAAACGTCTTACATGCGAATTACTGGTTAATGGACTTCACTGTAACTTGTTAAAGACTGTTTGCATGGAATTTAACGATGGGACCGGAATTGAATTTTTGAACAGAAAAATCTCTATCAGTGGTCACCATATTGAATGGGTTCGAGAGTTTAAGTACTTGGGTGTTATTTTTACAAGCCATCTGAAATGGGAAAGTCAAATAAGAACTATCAGAACGAGCACGAGTAGGCAAGGAAATGCTATCTACATGCAATTTCGACAACTTCTGACGCAGAAGGATCTTTGGCATGTCATGAACAGTTGTGCCTTGTATTTGTATGGCATAGAATTTTGCAGCAATTACATCAAGAAGCTTTGGAATGAACTGGGAAAAGTGTACTATTTCTGTGTAAAAAGAAGTATTGGGTGGTCTATCACATCCAGTAACAATGAGGCTTGTTTTGAGGTGAACTGACCTTTCCACTTATGGCCTGTTGGAAAAATATTTTATTATGGCGTGAGCTTCGTGCCTGAAAAAATACTATTGTGGAGACTTTGTTTAGAGATTTGCGTGGCTGGTGCACACATTTTGGTGAAGAGATCCAGGATATATTAATTAACTATGGGAGATGGTGCAATACAGGAAACAAAGATTTTTATTACTAACTTGAAAAGATGGTACAAGCTTGTGCTGTATTGCGTACTCCACT
>JAHWFP010080223.1:0-29506 GCA_023313725.1 Lithobius niger
AAAGCTCACGACTTACACTGAAAAGACCCGACTTACACTGAAAAGACAACGACACGACTTACACTGAAATGACCACGACTTGCATTGAGAATTTTCGTTTTCTTTTCACTAAATGAGGACCATGGTCGGATTACACTGGGAAGACCCCGGCTCATCGAAACCGAAACCGACAGCGGACCTCCTCCTTCAGTAATTATACAGAAGGAAGCTTTTCTCAATGAGCGCGGACAAACAAACCACAGGTCTGTACAGTATACCTCACCTAGAGGATGCTACTTTGTTTTATGCCCTTATTAGAGAAATGTCGTCAGCTTCGTTAATCGTCGGGCTTTTACGGAAACACCTCAAAGCTGTTTCTCGGTTAAGATTCGTTTAATTTGGCGTATCAACAACATAAAAATGACGTTAGGTCTAATACGAAATGTCAATGCCGAAGCGAACGAAATTACAGGTTGGTTAATGAAATGCGATGGTGGAATGGCATCAGCTTCGTTAATCGTCGGGTTTTTTCGGCAACACGAAGCTGCTTATACGTTTCATTTGGCGTATCAACAACATAAAAATAAGCTTAGGCTTAATACGAAATGCCAATGCCGATGCGAACGAAATTACAGGTTGGTTGATGAAGTGCGATGGCGCGAATTTTCGTAGCAACTGGATAGGCAAGTAACTAGCGATCGTGGGCGTCGGACGAAAGTCTGACTTGAAAATCGTCTAATGGGATAATTGTCTAATATCTGCCTAAATAAAAAATCTGGAAAATCATCGAAACGGAATATCTTATAATGGATAAACGTCTAAGAGGAGTATTATACACCTGATAACGTCTAACTGGACAATATTATAGCCGCGGTTTCTGATGTTATACGTATAGCCACAGAGAGCGCGGCAGAGACATTAGACGATTTTCCATTACACGAATTTTTTGTTAGACGATTTTCCATTATACAAATTTCGTGTTAGACGATTTTCCTTTGTACTGTACACGTTCTTCCAGTTATATGATTTTTCAGTTAGACGGTTGATCCTCGCCCCGCGGCCGTCACGTGTCTGATTCGCGTAATAGGAATTAAAACAGACAAACGAATTACCAAAGAAGACAGCAATAAAGACTGGCCTTGTGAGGGTACAAGATACACCAATCTGAAAAATTAAAAAAAAAAGGCAACTGTCTCGATTGCGGCTCGAACCCACGATAACCTGCTTTGCCAACAGTGCTACTTATGTAGCCCGTTTAAGCAAACAAGTCCCGTTGCTGCAGCATGCCGACTGGCTACGACGGTTTGTTTGCTTAAATGTCAAAGTGCTTGGAGTATTGTGTAAGCTTAAGTCTACCACCACCTGCGTCGATGAATGATTTAAGCCCTTCAACTCTTGACCTATTCCCCAAGAGGTCTTTAATAACCAAAACATTGGTCTCTGATGCGAATCGATCTTGCATCGTCGTAGTTTACAGACCGAGCCTCTTAAAACACTCGGTTGTACGTTTCTCTATTTACTCGGGTTTTCAGAGAACCCGCACGAAGCTCTCTTTTCGTTGCAGGTTTTAGTTATTTTGTATTCATGCGTATGTCATGGAAAAGCCGTTATCATAGCTTCATTTACGCCATTGGAGTGATATTGAACGGAATCGAACCAGCTTCTTTCTCTTTGCATGCCCATGCCGCTACATTTACGAGTGAAGGAGCACCAAGGTTCGAATACTGCCCCATCATTCGAATGGAATGTAAGTGGGTAATAAAGGATAGGCCTTATACGTTTTCGTATACGTTTTCATATCCGTTTTTCTTATGTATTACTTCTCACATTCTTTCTTTCTGTTCCATATACTACCGTCGCACAATTTCACGTCCCATGGAAAAATAATCTTTGCACGTTTACACCTGTTTTACGGAGTGTAACAAAACACACCAGCAAAGCCAATATCCGGCATAACGAAAGCAAGCACCTTTAAGAATACTGGAAGCTAGAGTCGTAGTGGGAGGGCCATTTAGGCTCGAGAAATGGCTAACGTAGGCCCTTCTCTTGTGGCTTTTCGTAGAAATCAAACATCATGAACAAATTTCAATAGCCCCCACCTTTCCCCTCACGGGAAACGTCCCGTTTTCCCTTATGGTCAGTACCCCCCTGCTTGAAGTGCTTAAGGGGTTTGGCGACATCAAGTTTTTTCTCGTTAACTTGGCAAACGATAAAGTTCGGAATATCTGATCCTAATTTTTTTTTCATGACTCTCGTAGCCGTTTTC
Source organism: Lithobius niger (assembly GCA_023313725.1). Classification (NCBI taxonomy): domain Eukaryota; kingdom Metazoa; phylum Arthropoda; class Chilopoda; order Lithobiomorpha; family Lithobiidae; genus Lithobius; species Lithobius niger. Next base: position 2,246 of record JAHWFP010080223.1, read on the forward strand.
AAAGTGGTCTGGCTACCTGTCTCTGCATGTTGGATGTTGTTAATTCACTTTCTCGTAATCGGTGGTTTTTTTATTTTTTATTTTTTTTTGCAAACTTTCGCGTAATTTCAAGTTTTGACATTGCAATTTCTTTACGTTCACGAAAGTAAACAAGTTTGCGTGCCCAAGCGCCATATCTGTTACAGTTTTATTCTAACTTTCTTATGGATCCTCCCGCAGTTACATTTTTAATCAACAAAATTAAAAATTTTCAACAGAACTGCCTCCCAGCATGCACCCGTCTCTATCTTCCTCGTTGCACGCGTTTCTTCCCCGTGTCATAGTGGTCAGCGGACAGTTGTCCGGTTAGCCTCTCTAACGGGGTCGCACCCCCGTCACTCCCCCTCCTCCCCACTAGGTCACGAGCAACACGCCATTAGAGCAGCTTCCCATCCCCCCATAAATTTTTTATGATGCTGTTATCAGTCGTGGCCACAACTCTACACAGTTGCAACGAACATCTCATTTTTGTTTAGAGAGAGTGAAAAAGAAAAAAAAAGATGCTCAAATGAACGTACTTATGTTTTTCATCTGGTTTTAGTATTGTTTTTTTTCTTCCACTTCCAGATAAGTAGTTAAGCTTATACGTGAGCGGCCGAATGTCTATATAATTAAACCCTTTAGTGATGCATGTACTTTATACTTTTAATTCAGAGACGGTATAGGAAGCCGTTTCTCTTTTTCGTGCTAAGGCCAAAAATACTTTCGTACGTAAAGTTACGTTTTGATTGGAGTTACTGAGCCTGAGTAGCACTCTACAATCGGGAGCATGTAGTTTTTACAGCAGCATCGATTTCCGGTCCACAGAATAAAAGAATAAAATGGACAGTTAATAAAATCTTGTAATGTTTAGACTCTACCCCTGATATACACCATATTTTACCATCTCATTCATTAAAATTCGCGAGTTTAGGGGCAGTGTACTTCTCGCCGTGTGTGCATGTACCTGTGCAGGTACCTCTGCGCAGCTGCTAGGTTCGCAGAGAGTTCGAAGTTTTCTAGGACGTTTGGTTAAGGATCGGAGAACTTCAGGGTGGCGCGTGCTACCTGAAAACCGGGAAAATTCAGGGAATTTATCAAGTCAGGAAAATTCAGGTAAAATATCAGCGAATTTGATAAATACGCTCTGAAATTCAGGGAATTTGAACAATTTCCCGTAAGTCTTTTTCACTTATACAGAATAGCTAATTCGGATTTAATTTTTTACTTCAAAAACTTTCACTTCTTATTTAAATTCAAACTTCATGTCCTTTTTGTTATATTTCTAATAAAGTGAAAATTCCTCAGTAATGTGGCCCTAAGAGCGTTTCTAGTTTTGTTCAGATCATGACCATTTCCTACTCTTATCCTACCAAGGTCCAGTTGGGTCAGTGAAATTTTTGATTTAGCAAAGCAATGCGATGTAGTTACTGCGATTTGAGTGAAATGTGAAAAAAAATGTTTTAGTGCTGTTCTGCACCTTCCTTCGGCAAAAAAAAAAATCAGGGAAAAGTGTCAATATTAGTCTGGAAAACCTGGAAAAATCAGGGAATTTCAGCAAGAGCATTTGAACGCCACCCTGAACTTGAAACCTACGAAGAGCACTGGGAGTCAAAAGATTTAAAAAAAAGATTTAAAAGGTTGGGTTTACTACTTTACTATCATACTTGATAATTTTTCAGTTAAACGTCTTAGAATTTTTATTCAACGATGTATTAGCATAAATCCTTTCCATTTGTACTGCATTTATTTTCAGAAAAATCCGATCGCAAGAAAATTATTGGTAACAAATTATTTAGGGCGGCGTAAGGTCATGTGCCGTTTCGTAAAATCCTTTTTTGCAGAATATTTTTTTTTTCCAAATTAATGAACATTCTCCATCAGAAAACCGCAAACAAAATAACAGTATAGCCAAAGTGTATTGATATCGTGTGGGGTAAAACGGGTGGGGGAGATTGTGCAATACACGGACGGACTGTATTGGCATCCACAATAACAAATACCAGGAAATTTTCTCTTTTGTGTTCCAAAGTTATTCATAGCGACAAATAAAAATCAGAGTACAACAAGCGAAAGTATGTAATATAAAAGTATGAAATGTAGTGAGCAGCTAGCCGTGGTGGCTTTAAAATTTAAAACTTAAAACTGTATTTCATTCGCTCACTTATTGTGTTCTTTTTTCGATATGGAAAAAGCTTTGAAACACAAACAGAAAATTTTTAAAGTGTTTGTCTGTTTTGTGGATGCCAGCCAATACAGTCGGCGTGTTGCAATCTGCCTACCGTACTCGAGCCAATCACGTACATTCGAAAAAATAATAATAATAAAAAAATAAACATACGAATTTCAGTTTTTAGCGCTTCAATCGCAATGGAGGGCGTTTTCACGGAAATATACCCACTTTTTAAATACCGTGTAAGAACGACAAGTCAAAACAACACACGATCAAACATTTTCAAAGTGAACATGGCGAAAAGTGCGTTGGGAGTGGGGGAGGAAGGGGGTAAGCGTTATTACAGTAAGTACCAGCTAGGTATAGCGAATGTGTTAAAAAATTCAGCATTACATGGCTAAAGAATATTGCGAAAAATTAAATAAAAGTGAACATCTAGTACTTATTGTGAGTACCCCCCCCCCCCAACCTCTGTCGCTAAATTCATTGTTAAAAAAAATAAGAATTCAGTTGTTGGGAATAATTTTTATGAGTGTTGTTTGATTTGTCGTTCTGTACACTGCATTTAAAATTTGGTTATTTTGCTTTGAAAACACCCTCCACTACGGCTGAGGCGCTAAAATTTGGTATTAAGTTACTGGGTTCGTGTCAATGCAATTCGGTGGCAGCCCAATAACATTTTCCCCAACAAAAGTTAAAATATTTCATTTCTTTAGAAGGAGTAATTTTTAGGTTTCTATCAATTTGTCTGTCCATCCTTACCGACGAAACAACTTGATACCGTCCCAACTGATCTCCTTGAAATTTCGTTTGGAAATGTTCCAAAATTTTTGAGCACCATCCCTGATCTCCAATTATTATCTTTTACGTTGTTGAAAATCTCAACCCCCTCTTCCTCTGTATCTTCTCCCTCCAAACCCCCTTCCCCGTCTCACCTACCACTAGGGAAGAAATGTAGCAATCGCTTTCCCCCCGGCCCCCACGTGGCGGTGGAGAGGGGGGGGGCCAGATTAGTAAAATATGCAGGGTCGATGTGAAAACTGTGTTATTTGTTGCTGTTGTGCTAGTTGCCCCGATGTGACTTGCTTGGCTATAATAGCCGAACAGACGTAGCAGAAACGAAGTGGGCCACTTGGGGCAGCCATTTTGTGTACCCACCTAATATTGTTATAGTTTTAAAGCCGACGGCTCAACTAGAGTTAAATAGATGCAAATCTATTTACGTTGCCTTTTGGACTTAAATGTTAGACTTCCTGAGCGGGGAATCGAACCCACAATCAAACCATAGGCCGAGGTCCTACCGTGACAGTATGGCTCAGCGGTAGGACCTCGGCCTTTGGTTTCAAAGGTCCTGGGTTCGATTCCCCGCTCACAGGCAGTCTGACATTTAAGTCCAAATGGCAACGTAAATAGGTTTGCATCTGTATTTATTTAATTGTTATAGGTCGGGCCGGGTAATTTACTGGTCATGATTGGATGAACGTTAGCTCCCTTGCACTAGAGCGATTTTTGCAAACTTTAACTGTTCATTCCGTAGAACAGAAGAATGTGCCAACTTTCCGTTCGGTAGAATCGTAGAATGGGCCAACTTTTCCCAACCCGACCTCCTTTTCTGAACGTCGATTATCATCGTAGAATCTGGTTATAGAGGTTTGCTGTTCAACCAGTTTCACGGACGTTCGGACATTTTCTGCTTTAGGGCTAATCAAAGCCCGAGCTTCGCTTCACCTTGGATCAGTCAGATGATCCTTCTCTCCCTCCCACCCAATTATTATTAATTTCGCCTTAAGCTGTGCAAAGTTTCTGGCTGAGACAGTTCCATTCTGAACCATGTGACCGCCGTATTATCTATCTATCATTGACGCAAACGTCTATCATCTATCTTATCCGCTAAGTTTGTCCGATGATGTCCACTCGGTAGCAGACTGTTCTGGTTGGCCCGGGGGAAAGTTCCCTTGCAACTATTAGCCATCGCCCACTGGCCAACCAACGACGCTTCACTTTGCAGTTACATAGTCACTACAGTGGAGAAGTGGGCACGTGCTATGGTAACGTTCATTTGGGATTCCGTGTACACCCACAGTGGGCAGCTGCACGATAATAGTGGGTATTAATCAAATTTATGTCACTGATAACACGGTGGCCAGTAGGCCGTGATAGGTGGGCCTTTCTCTCTCTTGGTATTGTAATGAGTACTTGGTTGACTGCATTTAGTGATGCAACAACCAACGATGGATGGATAGATAGATGGATGGATGGATGGAGAAGGCACTGAAATGGACTAGAGTTAGTCGATAGCGAACTACGACAAACTTGAGATTTGGCCAGTTAGCTCGCTTCTCTGTGGCTTGTATTCATAATTTATGTCGCATACAAGTCTAAAGGTTAAAGGTGGTGAATTACAAGCGAAATGTCGGTATTCTTGAGTGTGCGATCGGAAATCGGAGGTGGTGGATGTAACGGAGGCAACGTCGATGTTTAGGTGTTTGTGTCCGATGCTTTTAAGCCGATTTTTATTTCCATTCGATAACGGGGTGTGTTAGTCTCCGAAACGTCGCGATTTGATTGTATTTCGTGCGCACTTGTCTTAGTTTTCATATCAATAACGTTAAGAACTGGCCTTGAGGGAATATATACTAATCGGGGGGGGGGGGGGGCCCCCGCCCTGACTGAGACCCGAGCTCAGGTCATGCTGCTTAGCAACCAGGTACTCTACCAACTGTGCTACCAGGGCTGTCCCTGAATGCCGACTCGGCTGGTCTGTTAAACCTTTTTCAGTAGCAACGTGATGGCCATAAACATACCAAGGAGGGAAAGTAACAGACGTTTTGACATCCACACGAAGCTAGTTGCTTTGCCTCCTTGTAGTCACAATTAACTGAGAAAGGTTGAACAGCGTCTAAGCTCGGCTGGTGCCCGTAGCCTGGGTCCGTCCCAGTAGCACAGTTGGTAGTGCACCTGGTTAGTAAGTGGGATGTCCCGGGTTCTAGTTCCAGCAAGGCAGTGTGCCTGCCGTATTTTGAAGACGCCAGTCTTTGTTGGGGATTGCCTGGGTCGTTAATTAAAATTCCCTTTGGGAAGAAAAGTGTTGAACTATGTCGAGACTCTGTTCCAGCATATGAAGGATTACAGGGCCTCACGTGGCAACTTCTGAACTACAAAACGTGCCGAACTCGTCAGGGATTGGATAGAGACTTGGTAACGATACCTCAGTTGGTAAATCGGTACGTGAATCTCGGATGCACTCGATATTAGAGCGAGATGAAGCGAGGTTTCTGTTAAAATGACGAGCGAATCACGTGATGGGGTCGAACGCCAGTTTACTTCCAATGCTTCTAAGTATTGAACTGTTGATTGTATTCAACAAAGAATGCTCTGTAACGTTTTGTAGGAATACTGTAAGTCGTATCGTTAATACCTTGCTACTTGTAATCGACGATCTACCCAATTTTCTCATGACAGTTTACACTCAACACTCAATACGTTTTAGTGAGTTCGCCCCATAACAGACCGCAAATCATCAACGCGATAATTTGTCTAGGGAGTGCCTTGCAGATAGCCAAGATAGGTAGGACAAAATGGTGGCAGTTGTTTTGAATCCCAAGTCGAGGAAGGGCCGTAAATATTCTCAAAAGTAGCCGATGATAAAAGTGGCCGAGGATTCAACACAAAACCGTTAGGTTTATTGGGTATGTCTGTTAATTTGGCAGTATTTTGTCGGCTGTTTGACTAAGTACACCGTTTAACAAACATTGTTAGGGAGTAGTAAGAAACAGTAGAACGGAACAATTTTGTTGTTGATGACAATCTTGAAAGGAGAGGGGTATTTACTTACGCGGAACCTCCCTCCCCCCCCCCCCCCCCAAAACAAGGGGGGGGGGGGGGAGAAACGTGAAGTACTGTAGGTTATCAAAAAGCTTATCTCTTCCCACACCTATATGTCTGTACATGATTTCAACAAAAAATAGAGGGTTGTTGAAATCGCTACCTACCCTCCCTGGCTTTTATAAGTAATTCAAAGATAAAATAAAATGTTGAACTGCGCTTAACTTTTGACCTATATGCAGGGTTCGTACGGAACCTGGAAAAGTCAGGGAAAAGGAAAATATGAAAAAAGTCAGGGAAAATCCAAACTAAGCAGAAAGTCAGGGAAAATTCAGGGAAAATTTTGAGAATGGCAGCCCTGCAATCATTAAATACACTATATTATATGTTGATGCAGGTACTATATTAAGTTTAGTAGTTGAAATATGACGCCTAGTGTCAGGGAAATATGCGCAAAATCTAGTCAGGGAAAACCTGGAAAAAGTCAAGGAAATTCATACCAAAAATTCAAGCCGAAAGTTTAGACGATCGAAAATCTAAACGAATTTTATTTGGGCAAGATTCTTTTTCGAGCGCTTGTGGATGTTTCACTAGTTGCGCACGTGGAATATGGAAAAGCGTGCAACTTGTATTGGGCGTTCGTTGCACCTTGGCGGCGAGCTAAGTATTTTATCCTGCAGATGGTTTGTTTTGTTACCTTTCCATTCGAGAACTTTTTTGCTTCAACAAAAACATTCACTGCAATCCATTTGTTTAGTCCGATGACATTAGCGTGATGTGCTGTTGGACCAGACCAACACTGGAAATGTTTGCTCAAAATTTTCGTAACAGACGCAATTCTGTGTTTATCGTGGAAGATAATGACGGAACAAAACAGCTGGGTCGGCATCTGGATTGCATCAATTTTAAGGCTTTATTGTCTTTTTTTTTTTAAACCTTGAGTAGTAATAAAGGCCACACGCGCCATATTCGAAATTATACCGGCAGTTAATGTACGCGTCATCGAAGGGATTATTCAGATTTTGACGAAATTTAAAATATGTATTTTGTAGCCTGCCGATACATATATAGCTTAAAAAGACATACCCTCTATCTACTTGCGGGCAACCGGCGCATATATAGCCTTTGTATTATTTACGTACGTTTGACCACACGCAGGTAAACCGTCGCGTACGTGGGGGGAAAATGGGTAGACAAAAGCGTTTGCTACATTTATACACTTTTGAAGTAATGTTACAAACCTGAGTCGTACAAAAAGCCAAACATGAAGTAGGCATGTACTGACTGCTTGGAAATGTGGTTTTTCAATCAATCACGCGATTTGAACCTGCATTCTGTTGGTTTGGAGACGAAGACCTCCTGTTTGCTCTTGTTCCCTGGGGATTCCAAAACTCGCAATGCGCATTTTATATTGGTATTCCTTAATTGCCACGAACTGTTTATCGGAAGGGATTTATTTATTTTTATGCCTTCATTTATTGGCTACATTTATGACCAGTTAAGAATCTCACTCTGTGGAAAACAGGGGTTTCCAAAAAATCAAGCTAAGCATGATTAAGAACAAATTAATAGGAAAAAAGGGGATGTACAAGTACTAAAAACCAATGCATCCAAAAAGGAAAGTTGTCAATGTTAGCTCATGATGCTAAACAGCAGGGTTTTACTCCAATAAACACTTAACAAAATGTTTCTTGAAAGATTTCAGCCCAGTGACAAGTTTAATTTCGGTAGGCAATGAATTAAAAAATGTACTACCCAAAAAGTAACTGCACTTGTAGGAGTCTTTCCTTAGCACCTTTCCTACCAGTTTCCAGCAGTCATAGACCTTTCAGTCTGATTTTGTTCGCTCGCGAAGGGGATGGCATTGGTTTTGGTTTGATAATTCCATCATCGCTATGGCAATTTCTATTATTTAATTTCGGCGCCACATCGCTCTCCTCTTTCTCTCTGGTTTTGGGAAAGGCGGAGGAGGAGCAGCAGTCTGATCGTTTGGTGCATGGGCGTTGGTGTGTGGGGCAAGCCGCACATATTTGATGTCCGTTGTTGCGGTAACTAATGGGCTGCTGGGTGGCGGACAAGATGCCCTGCGGTTAGATAACCAAAAAGGAGAATGCACATTAAAGGGCGGAAAACAAATTTAAAGGCCCACAGACAGTCATCGCGTGAAGAACGCCTTGCGAGAATAACGAATCTGGGAAGGAAGGAAAGAAAAGACAGAACCCTAAATGAGAAACAGTGGCGTAACTTGGGGGGGGGGGGGTGGAGCGGAACGCAGAGGGGCGAGTCGCTCCCTCTGTAACATTTTGAAGGCTTATTCGGCAAGTTGGTCAAGTCACTTTTTTGCATAGCTGAAAAAAAACATGAACTATTCTGAAGACGTATTTTATTTATAAAAAATAATATCTAGTATGAAAGCTGAGAGATGTACATTACAATTTTTTATGCGTATAATTAATATGATTTTATAAAAATGTTTCCAACGACACTTTACAAGGCCAGAAAATGCCGGAAAATAGCAAAAATGCGTCAGCTTCCGAGCGCTCCCCCACACCCCTAGATGTTATTGGTTTCTTCCCTCCACACCATTCGGCTAAATGGCTAGTGTTGCCCTCTCAGTACAAAATCCTAGTTAGGCCACTGCTGAGAAACACATCCCACACTAGTCCAGCACTCTACCCACTTCTTTCTTTGAATAAAATGGTATAAGCACTAAGAAGTAACGCTTAAAAATGGAAAGCCATCATAGTGCTGGTAAAATAAACAATTAGCGACGTTTCAAAGCAATCTACGCTTCGTTATCAAGCTATAAAAAATAGAGCTAAGAAGAGTAATTCAAGCAGTAGCAGGCGAGAGGTTAGGTTCCCTCCTAGCAGTGTCTAAGCGGCCTTAAGTCCATTTTATTTATTATTTTTATTCTTGCAGTTTGAGTTTTTACGTTTTTAAGGATTTTAAAGTGTTTTATTTGTTGACTCTGGCTTCTTAGCCCTACCTTTTATTGCTAGATAACGGAAACCTCGCAAATTGTTACTGTACTAGCTTTCCATCTTTAATGGGTACTTGTTTCTTTCTCAGTAGTGTGTCTTGTGAAAAGGCCAGTCTTTAACGCCCACTGCCTTTCATGTTGGAATTCCGGTTCGTATACCTTAAAAAAAAAACTAAGAAAGACTTGTGATGACGTAAAATTAGTTAGCTTTGTGAAGAACCGGAACGGTATTTGTAGCTATGTGAGAATTTTCTAGGAATCTGGTATTGAGCGGTGCACACAAATTTGGTGTAGCCAATACACATAACGTCTAGTAAGATTTGGAGGGTGCGGGGGTGAGGGGGGAGGGGAGGATAAATATCCCAATGACAATAAACTGTAGGAAAAATGCCAAGGTAATGACAATTTTTTAATGACCCAAAATAAACAAAAAATTACGTTTTTATGAACTCTTGTTCTAAATACTTAACCCCTGCTTAGGACACACAGACTCCCGTCGTAGCAGCTGGGCAGCCTTATCGAATCGAAATGTTTTATGTTGATGGGTGTCTCCTAAATGAAGCACTCAGGCTAGTCGAATGGATAAATGAGGCAATTATGAGTCGCTACAGCTGGTCAAAAAGGGACAAATTTTACATTCTTAAAAAAAAGTCACAAAGATAAAGAAGCTGTAAAACGGAAACAAAAAACGCCTCCAGTTTGAGTATTGAAATGTAAATGATTTAGTCCAAATTCAATTATTCACCTTTATGCCACTTTTTCCTTCACACAGTATTTAACGCTTTAGCTGATTTGTTGTCATATGGCTGCATCTCACAAAGGCGCAACACAATCTTTGTGCTTCCCGAGCAAAGTGAGCAAGTGTAGTCCAGTGGTAAAGGCCGTCATCTCCAAGCCAACTGAACACCGGATCGAACTCCACGGTCGATTAAGGTGCACACTTAAAAAAAAAAACATTCATTAGAAGTTATATGAGAAGCTGTGTCGTAACGGGCCTTACAAGACTTAAAACTAACGGAACGAGGAACTCCTTTCAACTCGCAAAATAATTTGCAGAAAGGACGAGTTGGCGACGTTGTTAACCTGCCTAACCTTCGCCGCTAAAGTTCAACCTCCAAACTCGAACTCGAAAAGCGTTTGTATGACACGTCCACCCCAACCCCCAACCCCCCCCCCTCCCCAAATGATCTATACATATATATATATCTATCTATCTACCTCACTTGGCTTGGGTTTAGTTTGTTCTGCATCATTTCAATGTTCCTCCTTTGCCCAACAAACAGAAAGGCTATTTTACCGAAAACTAACTTAACCACGCATGTGATGCCGCAATTAATACGACAGAATGCCAATCAGCCTCGGCTTGACCAACCGTGAACTTCATAAACACTGAAAGCGTGTAATATAAGCACGGCGCGCAACCGTGAAGGCCAAATCAATGGAAAATTGCCTGATGGAAAATGATTGATCTCGACTCCACTCGACTCGAACCGAGCAATGGATGGACTTGGGTTTCATGCCTGTATGACTGTTCGTTCGTCTGTGATGTCCACTCGCCTTAAGGTAAAGCGTATACTGGATAAAAGCGCTGGAGAGTGAATTTAGCACCTAGGGACTCTGGAACCAACGAATTGCCGAGTATCCAAACAGAAAAGAGGCGAAAACTAACATTAACGGATAACACCCCTAAGGGTTGACTGAACGAACCTCCTACTCTACTCCCAGTCAAATTGTTGGCTAAGTGCAATAATTTAGCCAACAATTGTATTTGCTTGTGAAGACCGAGGGGGAAGAAATTCTGGCCTCTTTAAAAAAAAAATTGCAAGCCCAGTATGGTCCCCGTCTCTCTTGGGGGATATCGACAACATAGAGTCCATCCAACGTAAGTTCACAAAACGTGGCATGCAAACCTCTCCCAATACGATAACAGATTATCAAAGACTCAAACTGCTGCTGCCGCCTCTGGATTTAAACATCTTCACCAACCGATCGCACTGACGTACTCATGTCAGTAAGGGTCTAGAGATAAGAACGTTGGTCTTTGAACCCTAAGGATCGTTGGTCCAATACCTCGCTCTGTCACTGTGAACTCCAAAGTGAGCGGGAATAGGCCAGTATGTATCTCTATTTACGACCGGTGGCGGCAAGGCCCTCCTCCCGTTATCGTTGCTCGCCTTTTTGCCATTAAAATTAAATCTAGTTTGCTGGTCCGTCACCAGGTGGCACTGTTCAATTGTTGATTCGGTGGAGCGCAAACGGATGGATGGACTGACGCGTTTTGATATCTGGTTTTCACGCGACATCGCTTTTGTTTGCTGAGGGATTTCTTTCTTTTGGCGGAAGACTGCCCATTGAGGGAAAGAGAAAAGGTCATTGCTTAGTCTCCGGCTCATTTGCCCATCCGCGAGTGTAAACATTGGTTATGTTAATGAGGACGAAGGTGAAGTTATTGATTGGCTGACTGGTTTCTGGGTGTTGGTAGAAGAATTCTAGGCTGCTAGGATGCCTGTCATTTATCAGCGACACCCATAACCAGAATGCTTTTTAACAAGGAACGTCAAACCTAAAGCAAACGAACTGCAAACCAACTAAACCTACCCAGCACATTATTTTCGAGTTATCGATCTTTCTTAAGCAGTGAAGTAGGTCTTTCCGGGGCTCTGAATACGTGGTTCTGATCCCAAGTATCGCTAACAAGTTGTGACCGCGAGGCAAACTGGTATATACTCACTGTTCCTCCTCCACCAACTAGAAGGAACTATTTTGTGACGTTGACAAGTGTTAACGCGTAGGGAGACAAATGATCGGAAGTCGTGCCCCGGCCGGACGTTTTAATGGCTGGTAATTTAATCAGACGTGATGAGAAAATTTCTCGGTGCTGTAGTAGAATTTGTTTTGTAAATGAGCTATCGAGCAGAAAATAACAAAAAAAATTAGTTAGCTGTTTTGTTTTTTTTTACGTTTTATGTTTATGATAGTAAACGTTGTCATTGACGATGGTGAAACTGATAACTGGGAGGTACTAAATTTATGAGTGAATTAGATTCGGGGAAGTTCTCAGTTAAAAATGTGCGATATTCGTTGATTTTTCAAACAAAAAAAAAAAGATAAAAAAAATACCAAATGAATAAAAACCTCATATCGGCTGCCAGACTTAATGCTCGTCTTCCTGCTGCTACTGTTGCCATGAAGGTTTTAATTATCGGAACTGACGAAATACAACTTGCATCAGAAGATGGCGTTGCCTTCTGACATAATGTTGAAATATCAGAATGGGTTTTTTTTTTTATCCTTTTATGTTTGTGCGTCCGGCTTCACTTAAAATTAATAAATTTGGGAAGTTGTTACTTGTTGCGTACATTTGTTTTTTTTTTTCAAAGTAAGGAAATAGAAAAACGATTGAAAATAGTTACATACTCAACGGCTGGGGCGTCGTTGCCGTCATTTTAACATTGCTAATTTAGCACTTGCTAGCTTGCAGTTCTGTAAGCGGTAAAGTCTTGTACACAGGGACTCGTCGTCGCTCGCGCACCACATGGATACAGAATAAATATGTGGAGATATGTGGAGATGGTAAATATGAATACACATTATATGTGTAGTACTCTCTATCCATCGCGCGCGCATCGCGCGAGCGACGACGAGTCCCTGTGGGCAGAGATGCCGTCTTGTATGCGTGGGATTTCGTGTTCACCTTCAAAACTGATCTACGTTAGCAATTTTTGCCTTCCGTTAAAATAAAGGTGGAATGCTGAGCCAAAAAAAAAGACAGACAAACAAATCAACAGCCAGAAGCATTATTCCGGTTCAGTTTCCGGAAAACATTATGGATATGTTTAGGTAAAGTCACAACTTGTTAGCACTACCCGAAACCAGCAACATTTACTTAAAAAACCTGGAATGGCCTAATTAATCTCCTAATAAAGAATCATGACTTACATTGTGTACATGCTAGCCAACTTTAGGTATTACTTTTTTGTTCATCTGCCGTTCAGGTTCAGGATGATATACTGTAGGCTGGATTTTAAAATATTTTCTTCAAAGCTTTTAAGTCGTCTGAAGCAAACGTTATAACTCGTACAAGTGAATCGGCTCATTTTTCAACTTTAGCGAAATTTTTAGAAGCAGAAACCAGTCTAGTAAAGGGGAAGGAAAAACTGGAATCGGTCCGGGGTTGGTCCGAGAGAATTTTTTGGATAGATCTCGTAGCTGTTGAAGGACCGCTGATAGTCTCTCAGCCTGCCTTGACCAGAAAGCTTGACAGGTACTTTGGCGTGATCCCCCTTCTACCTGTTGTCAGCCACTCAGAGAGCTCTGCATTGTCCAGAATAGATCTGATGGTCGCCGAAGGTGGATGGTAGTCTCTCACACCCGCCAACCTGGAAATGGCTGGTAGGGACTCTGACAGGATCCCCTTCCTAGTTAAAGTTGTTGAGGTAACTATATGCTGAGCTGGGCCACCGCTTTGCCAAGATGACCAAAGCTGACTTGCAGTGCCTATGACTTCATATAGCACAGACATCGTGTTGTCAACTATCATTGCAGGACGGAGGCCCACAGTGACGCCGACTGTACTGTTTAATTTGCCGAAAGTGAAGTCAAAATAAAACTCAACAGAAGAGTGTTGCCACAGATAACAACGCTTTTGCGTCTGATTTTGACCTTTAATTTGTAGTTCAATGTGTCGCGGAATTAAAGTAATGGTTGTTGTTTAACCTTTTTAACAAACTTCGAATACAGCATTGCGACAGACACATATTAGCAGACAGTTGTTGCGCATAAAATGCAGACACTTTTACTGTGCTTTTATGGCTTTGTCAAGCAATCATGACATATTATAATCTTGTACAAGCGGATGTGTAGGAAATATTCAACTCCCACTCTCACTGCTTTCGTTCGGGTTCATAGTCCGAGAGGGCGTAGGAGGCTTTTCATTCCGTTATAGGTTTGTTCCAAAAAACAGTCTTCTCTTTATGGTCTTTGTGGTAATAACAATACGTGTACTATGGATTCCACAATGCCATTCAAGTCGCTGTTCGCTCCAAAGGAATGTGAAGTAAATACAGATGCAAACCTGTTTACGCTGCCTTTTGGACTGTAATGTCAGATTGTCTGAGCGGGGAATCGAACCCACGACCTTTGAAACCAAAGGCCGAGGTCCTACTGGTGAGCCATACTGACACGGCCGGCAACTAAGCGTCCCTCCAGTGGTGATTGGAAAGTGTATGTTTACATGAATACTTACTTGTTAAATGCTGCCTAAGGTCGTTTCCTTTTAGACCCTGTCAGTATAGCTCAGCGGTAGGACCTCGGCCTTGGTGTCAAAAGTCGTGGGTTCGAAAATTCGTGACAGACAGCAATGCCCTTGGTAGGCTATAGAGCGGGTAGACGGGACAGTGGTCTGCGACTCCCCCCCCCCCATTCGAAGGGTACTAGCAGAGGTTACAAAATCAATGACATATCTAATCTTACGTCTTCTGAGTCTACACGGGCCCTGACGCTAGTTACGGCTACTATGCCTCTGATAATGCTTTATGTCCTAAAAAAGGACTGTTCTTTTAGCGCAGAAGTTTAACAGCATGTTATTCTAGGTGGGCTTTCTTCTATTCCAAAGAAACTAACCCATTTGTTAATTTTATATCGCTACGTGGATTTGCTAGGCATTAAATAAAACTAGTTTCGACACAGGTCGATCTCAAGAACAACTGCCACACAAGTTTTATAACAATGGCATCTTTGCCATCTGGAGTTGTGGCAATTAAACCGAGATGAAACGAGCGTGGGGGTTGGCAAAAATTGCCAACGATTTCGCATTAAGAGAAAATTGCTATCAAAGTCGTTGTGGATGTAGCTTTGCGTGATTTCACTGCCAATAGGAAGTTGGACTTAAAACCGACTCAACTGTTTGTTGAACAGGAAAAATTATTTTATATTTCCTAAGAGAAAGGCAATAACAAGACCGAGCGAGCGACAGTTGGAAAAAAACAGATGGAAGAGTTGGACCGAAGAGGAAAGTTGGCTCTCAGATTCAGCTGAAGTTCCATCGTCGGCTCCATTTTGTTTTGATGTCGTATCTCGTATTCAGTACAGGCAAGACACACGTCTTTAATACGTAAGTATTAAGTTAATAACTGTTAATAATTAACAGTTATTAGCAAGTGAACAAAGATATCGCAGTGGTAACAAACACAAGAAAATAACGTAGTCCAAAAAGCCACCTTTATTTACTTACGTTTCATACGGGCTATGTGGCCCGGATTTTTCTATATACACACCTCGTGTTTGGTTTCGGTGGCTGCATATTTTCGATTTGCGGCCTAAATATTGTTTAAAACTTTTCTGTTTGATTATTTAATTAAATCAAATGTAAACAGAGCAAGTTAGCAATTATGTTTTCATTTTTCCCCCCGATTTATAAAAAATACACCCTAAATAAATCTACAAAAAAAAATAAAAAAAATACACGCTAAATATATTTTTTTTTGTAGATATTTCAGGAATTGCTGATAGTAAATCAAACGGAAACATGGAGAATTTAATTTTAATAAAATGGTAGTTAATTAAAGAACACACAGTTGTAGAAGAACCTCCACTGGGGCGTTTTTTTTTTCCTGGGGGGCGTTATTTTATAGGGCACGTCTTTTACGGGGGGCTTTCTGTTGGGGGCGATTTTTCCATATATTATATTGGAGAAACACAACTGAGTCGCGAAAATGAACGACGGCATTCAGAGACTCGTTATTTTCATTGTTGTATTATTTTGTTTTTATTTTGGGTTATCGTCTGAAATATCAATCGTCGTACCGTTAGTTTATTTACACGTTTGTAGCACATTGGAACATTTACAGCCGCAACTATGAGGGTTATTCGTAGCAAACTCTACCCCTTTACCAGATGAGCTAGGGTAATTATAGCCTGTTAGGGCGAATGCGACTTTTTAAAAGACGGCCCCGCTCCTCTGCTGTGGAATTCGAGTGAGAGGGCTCGCCGAGCGACTTTAGCGATGATCAAGAATAGTGGGCAGAATGCTCAGGTTACGCAACATTTCGTCACGCCTTGTTGCTGAATAGAAGACCACAGAGCTGCGACCGTTAGCGCTCGCATAGATGCCTGCATAGCCCTCCCTCACTGGGTTCAAACTTCGGCAAATCTACCCGAGCCTCCCGTCAAAATGTTCGTGTAGAATGTAACTTCAGTACGGCGCCATCCATCGTCTGTTATCAGTGTGAACAACGTTGTAAGTAGCTGGTCGTAGCCGAAGTTGAAGTTAGCCATTTGAAGATTTGCCCCATCATGTTCATGAGGGCAGCGCAAGTGCACAAAACTGCCCCTCATGCCGATGATACATCCATTGCCGGTAATGACACATCCTTCCAAAAACCACCCGTTTAATTCTAGGGTAAATCACCAGCAAGTAATGAAAAATCTTGGATTCGAGTTTCATAAGATGCAGTTGCCTTTTCCTTCTTTCTCTTATTAGTCTATGTTGTTTTTTCACCAGGCCAGTCTAAAATATTGACTGTGCTTCGATAATCCTTTATCTTGTGTTGAAAGTAGAAAGATTATTTTTCTGGAACTGAAGTTTAAAAATGACGCAAGCCGTTACAGGCGAACCACACCCTTGAACTCAAGAAAATAAGTGCTTTGAGCATTTAGGTCCTATAAAGACAACAACGTGGACAAATAAGCATGAACTGCTGCTACGTTACAAAATCTAAAAAATTACAAAAATACTCACAAGGTTTCAATAAAACATTAAAAACATGAGCTCACTCAATGAGTGGCAGTCTGGCTGGAGACATCAACGACAGTGACGTATTATGACATCACCATTCCTAATTCACTGTCTACGACTTAGACAGTTTTCCCATTTTTCCATGTCAGGAAA
The DNA here is from genome assembly GCA_023313725.1 of Lithobius niger. Lineage (NCBI taxonomy): Eukaryota > Metazoa > Arthropoda > Chilopoda > Lithobiomorpha > Lithobiidae > Lithobius > Lithobius niger. The sequence goes on from JAHWFP010080223.1 coordinate 19,133, forward strand.
ATTTTCAGCCGTGTTTATTATTTTGCTTTTATTAACTCCAATAGTGTAAACTTCAAGAAATAGTCTAATTTTGTCAACAGGTGCATGATAAATGAACTGGTAATGGTACGTCGACAGCGTGGTCATTAGCACCAACTTCAGTCACAATGCCATAATCCAGGTTGCCATTACACTAAATGTCTGCGTGCAATCTAATTTTCCTCAGCCCAGTGGTCTTTAGCATTGGCCCAGGTAGACCGCAGGCATGTAATACCATTATACCACGTTACTTTTGATGTCAAGCAGCAGATTACTGATGGATTCTGGTAAATACTTGCAGGTAGCCGCTATTTCACCCAGATAACCAAACCGTCCCTGGTCAGTTTGAGGGCTTTCACTCAAAGGGGGGGAGAAGGAATTTGCATTGCCTGGCTAATGGTAGGTCGGAGCTGAGACCACTTTGATCTCATTTTTATTGAGACTTCTGATTGCTTCGTACAGACATGGCACATATAGCATGGAAGTCCAGTCTAGTGGCTCAATTTCAGGCTGTTTTCTGTCTGAACGGTTCACCGCTGCAGAAGGTTCACCCAGCTAAGCCGGCGCGAGTTTGTCAAACACACGCTGAATGAATTTTTTGTGGGCATCCATCTCGTAAGTATTTTGGACGTATACGGCAGAGCTCGAGAATTTTTATCAGGCGTACACGAACAGTACTGCAGGGATCTAGTAACTTTTCCAGATATGTTGCGGGGTGCGAATATTGGAATGTGCTAAATGCTTAATGGCCGAAAATTATTAAAGCACTGTTGTTTTTTGAACTTGTGGGTGTGGCCCGTCTATCAGAGGCTTGTGTCATTCTAAAAACTTAATCTTGTCATTAATCTTGTGATTTTTTTTTATTTATTAGTCCTTCTATCACCAAGGGTACGTGGAAGCAAAAATATACAGGGGTTTGGGGAAGTAAGGCCCTTTAAATGGGCCCTCTTGATACGCCGACGTGGGTCCTTGGCCGTAAAGCTTTGCAGGCGAAGGGGACGGGAGCACGTAGAGCGTGGCCCAGCACCAGCTTCAATTCTTCGAAACCCTTTCCTCCCTGGATCCCGAAAACTCACTTCGGTGTTTGAACCCGACTTGGTGTTTGCGAAGGTTTTGCGATGAGAAAACACGGCACCAAATCTTCCATCCCCTTCCACACTTGACCCCAACGATCCTGGCTTTAGTTCATTTTTCTCTCACCACAACGTTCTCGGCGCTACCATTGCTCCTTCCTCCCCTCCCTCTGGCCTCTCCTCTCCCTTCTTCCTCTACCTAACTTTCTCTAAAATCAGCACGATGGCGTTTTACGCTGTAACATACGGTCGGGTTCTCAAGTCCCGAATTAGAACAGGACTTGAAAACTGTATCTATAGACTGGGCCTGGACTGGACGTTTTCGCCAGTGTAGGAAGAGTACTCAGCAGGCGTGCAAGTTAGAGCCGCACGTTGCGGAAAAGCCATTTCGTGACACTCTTCTTGTGGTGATACATTTCCTCTCGCTGTCCAACCAATCCCCACACTCCGTTTGTACGTGGGTAAAGTTGGTTAGGTCATGAATTAAGGCAACCCCTTTTCTCCCTTGCGTCGATGTAAATGGACAGTTTTATAAATTCGTTATAAGCTCGCTACAAAGACAACTATGCAGAAGTGCATGGAAGTCAGTAAAAGCATGGACTTATATACTATTATACTACTACCACACTATTCAGCTCCATGGTAAAAGCTTAGAAACGTACATCGCCCTTAAAAGGACATACATATCAGCACTATTCGTTAAGTGCATTCACAAAGCTTTATCCACCTGCTGAAAGTCCTTTGCTGCTAATCCATTTTAAAGCTTGGTGGCTAGAAGAGGTTCTCCTGTATTCCTAAGGCTGTTTTACGTGCATCCTACACCGAATTCCAATTCCCATGCTTGATTGCTGGGACTAGGCACGCCCCTTCCTCGTGGCTCATTCAAGCGAAGTCGCGTTGAGTGCAAGGCCGACAGAGATCGAGGCGCGGAGCTTTAATCCCAATTTGCTTTGGTTGTCTGCGTCCTAACGCCAATACCCATTGAGAACATTGAGACCTCGGTCTGCGGTGATTATAGGCACGAACAAAAGTCACTTTAATTCATCAGTCTAACATCCATGTACTAACCAAAGGGGGTCCACGAATTTAGTCGACAAATCCTAGAAATAAAAAAAAAATTCCACAGCATTCCGTTGCTACCTCTTTTCTGTTGTTTAGTTACTTTACCTATTTGTATGTGTGTGTGTGTGATTCTGTCAATGAGGTAATTATTGCTTCCAATTGCATTGTGCACGCGCGCCATTCAATACGTCGGATCAAAACTGTGATTGTGTTCAATACCGTTGTGCCAGTAGTCCAGTGTGATCTTTTTTTTTTTTTAAAGTGAGATAAAACGGCTGTGATAAGATTATTATGGTTTGTTAGTCATGCAAGATAAGGAGTCCAGCTGCTTGGCTAAGATTATCCGATTAAAAAAAAATCAACAAAAAAAATTCGTCCTTGTCCGCAATGTTGGTTTGTTTTGTTTATGTGTTTATTTGTGTATTGAATTTTTATTTTAAATAATTTCTTGCAACTTCGTGCCTTAAGCAAACTCATGCTTTTGCAGATAAAACGGCTTGATTTTAGAGCACTGGCAATGGCAATCCCGGGGATTCGAACTGGGAAACCTCCGGATATGGCGAAGGGAATGTCCGGAGTAAGCCAGAATAAATCCCGAAGTCGTTGAAGGATTCTGGTAGTCCTTCCTTCACACTACCCTGGCCAGGAGGAGGGCTGACAGGAACATTGCCAGGGTCCCCATTCCAGTTACTGGCCAGATCAGCTTCAATCTTCTGCCACCATCATTTATCTGTTATTCATTAAAAATTCGCTTTAATGGCTATATATTACACAGTGTCAGGAGAACATAAAGACTTCCTGTCGCAGGAACGGGGAGTGAAGGACAGTAGCCTAAAAGACCAGAGAGTAGCCTATAAGACCTGTAAAGCGAAGGACGGGAACATAATTATAGCCCCACTCGGCAAGGTATTCCAATCCAGAAACTTCACGGGCCTTCTAAATAAGAAATTTCTAAATGGTTTTCCTGCCAAGATTCCGAGTCCGTAAATCGGTTTTGTATAGATCTCTAATGCTGGTTCGGGATCGGACTATTTTTTTTTTTTTAGTTGCACAATACTTGCGGTAATCGAGATAATTACGAGATTAAAGTCGAGATTATTTTATATACCGTACCGGTGGCAATGTTGACTTTTATTTTAATTATTAAAGCCTGCAATGCAAACGAGGATTTTTGTGCTTAGCATTCGTCAATATTAATTATATTAAAGGGACCAGCCCTCCATACGAAATAGCTTTACAGTACGCCTCAGGAACTATCACGCTGTGTTCAACTGTCGTTAGTTAAGTTCGCCGGTACACGAATCCTTTGTAAAATAGGGTGACCAATAAACTTCCTGTTGGACAATTTCAGCCTCCGTACAAACATTAATCTTTATCTCACTCTTAGAATGATATTCATTCTCTCCGTACCTCCCTCCATTCTAGTGTAGGCCTACCTCATTTCTTACCTCCATTCTACCATTCTAAGTAAGCAACATAAGTGCTCATCGTAACTAAGGTTATCTCAACTGGCCTTGATGTTAAGTGTGCGGTCGTTTGAAACGTAAATATGGGAAGTTACGTTGAACTCAAATTCAGTAAGAAAATGTGTACGCAAATTCTTACCTCCCACCCCTCCTTCCCTTATCAGTCGTTGCGTGTCTGCCATTTTCTAAGCGCTTAAGTTTCGTTTTTAATGTTATTTCAAGTCAATTTTCAATCTAGGGGGCGCAAATCAATGCTACCATTTCTCAGCGCATTTTTTTTTGGTGGTGGGGGGGGGGGAGGGGCAAGGACACCTAGGACCCGAAATTAAGAGTAAAATTTTGTAAAAGTAAACAAATAAGGCACTTATTTCAGTTTAAAAAAAAATCTGAAAATTCCTTTTTTTTTTACGTTTCAAGGGAATTGCTGAAAATGAGTTGTTTTTTTTTTTGCACAGGGCTCCGGGAGACTTGAACCACACATCCCCTCCTTTCTAGACCCATTAGCTGAATTCTGGAACCCCATTTTAAATTCCAATTTTTATTTTACCCCCACCCTCATCCCCCTCCCCCTCCCCAACAAAAATCCTGCAATCGCCACATGAAGTGATTTGCAATTTATGTAATTTATTCTGAAAATTCTTGAAATAATTCGAAAATATCGTGTACAGAGAAAGATATTTCGACTACTTTATGTCTAAATTACAGTCCGAATTTTATTCAAGAGTTCATAACTACGATTCAAGCTTTTTGTTTCAATTTTTTTTCAAGTAATTTGTGTGTGTGCCTCCGTGCAAATGAGCTTAAAGCTTATAGCTTTGGTTTGTAGTGCTCAATATTAACGGCGACGTAACGACCAATAAAACTGCTCTAACCACCTTGCTTCCTATTGCTATACTTGAAATCTTCTCTTAACTATTACCAGTAGTAATAGTTAAGTCAGGTTTAATTGACCGTTAATCACTGTTAACGATCCGCCCACATGTTCAGTCCATGTTCATTTTTTGTGTGCCTTGAACAATGGCTACCGTAAAGTTGAAAGGTATTAGGGATGGTTTTTATTCATCTGGCCGATCCTCCTACGATAGTTGAGTTTGTATAACCAGTCCCTCTCCTTCCCACTCGTAATAACTTATAGATGTTTTTAATGGCTCTTTAATTGAAATACAAAGTTTGAATTTTTTTGATTTATTTCCACGAATGGCTTGATCTCCTTTATTAATCGAACTAATGGGCAAAAGCGATCAGCTAAATTAGTAAAGGAGAGAAGTGAAGTGTATTCGTAACCCATCTATAGCAGTAAACAAAGCCATTTTTAAAGTTTAACCGAACTGGTCTTGCATACCGTACATCAGTGACGCATAGGCGGATTTAGCATGGTGCGGCCGCCCTCCCGCTTAAAAATACATATTATAGTTTTTTTTTTACGAGATTTGATTTTTTATTATACCGTAAATCGCCTATTAACAGCCCTGGCAAAGCTACGGACCACCCGCTAAAGATTTTTTTAAGCATTTTATGTTGTAATTTTTCTGCTAGAAATTGACTAATAACGTCATCCATTAATCATTGTTTGACTTTACGACCGTTTCATTGTTAAAAAGGAATCGTAGTGGTAGGGCCTTAGGGCTTCCGGCAGATGACCAGGAGTGGTTAACGCTCGTTAAACCCTTTGAACCCTTTGTAGTGGTAAATTCTTTTTAACGTTAGGGCACAAGACATATTTGAATAGCACTTCTAGTCGATTTTTATTATCTGCTAGGTCACTTAGTCATTTTTTTTGGTCTAGAAAGTCACTTTTTTCAACCCTTTAATTTGATACAAGCCCTGTCAGCAGTTGAAAATCACGTTAATCGAAATAATTCCTTTTTTTGTATTAATTTTTTTTAAACGCTTACGCTGCTGGGCGAAAGTCCTCGGTAGTAATTTCCAAGTTGAATTTGAAATCGTGAGGTGAAAGTTTGTCGCAGGTTGTGTGTGATTGGCCAGTTGCTTGTGACTAGACCAGCCAAAATTGTGTCATCATTGCCAAATATATCAGTTAAAAAGCTTAAAATTCCAAAGGGCAACTTTAATGAGTTTTATTTGCGAACTCCCAAACGAGGGTTTAAAAATGAAGGAGGAGCGTTGCGACTTTTGCGAGTGCGAGGGGATTAAGCAAATTAAATGGTAGCGCCTTGCGAGACGTTGATGTTTTGCTAATTGTGATAAGGGGGTTAGCGGGGGATTAAAATAATTGCATCTGGCTTAATCTTCCAAGATAACGGGGAGGAGAAGGCTGTTGGTGACTTGAAGGTAATTTACTAAACAAAACCCCCATCAATTATGCTTAAAATGTGATTTTGATAAAACCATTTGACGCTCTCCATGGTAAAGGTGAAGGAAGAATTTCAATTTATTTTGTCCTCTTGTTTTTTTTTGTTTTGTTTTTAATGTACTGGAAAAAAAACTTAATTTTCTCTGCAAAGTCCAAGAATTAAAAAAAGAGAAGAAAGGTTGTTTAAAATCGACATAGTGCATGGTGAAATCGAGAAAGCTAATGCTGAAATTTGAAAATAGTTTTAAAACTCACCTGCAGGGTTCTTATCACGTGGTAGATACAGAGTGATAAAATATTAAACGTAATTTTGTCAAGTAGTAGCTTTGAAAACATAGTTATTTAACACTCGAGGCTCGTCAGTTCTTCTAAAGTTTAAAATGCACACTGGCTTGCCTTGACTAACGGTAAAAACTCGTCTTGGAATCGTCAATTGGTTTATCATCATGTCATTAAAAAAGTTACAAAAAATGGTGACACTTCTTTCCCTGCATGGTGGATCATGGCAAAATACACTACAACATGGCACGATACAAAGTGAATTTGCATAACACTTTGCGTGAGTGAACATTAAGCATGTTAACTTATAATTTTTTTTTGTAGTTTAAAGTCAGTAAATGAATCCAGCTACAGGCGTAAAAACCTGATGAAATTCTCATAACTTGTTTTAATACATTTATTAAAATCAGCGATGTATATTTCGATGTTTCTGAATCGTCCTCACTCTACGATAACACATCTAAAAAAATGTATTTCCTGTCAAGCAGCTTGCCTGCGACTACCTTATTTAGCTGAAACAAAATTAACTGAAAAATTTTTTAAATTCCATTGTTTCCGTCTCTTGCCTAACTTTCTCATACTTACAAACAATAGATTCTAAAGAAAAGATCTGTAAGAAGAAAATCGGCAGTAAGGGCACGTTTACGAAACGACTCGCCTTTGCATTCTCGTAGCTGGAATTTAATAGCGATGGCGGAGGTGTCGTTGGCATGGTAACAATACTACCTGGATTAACTTCATCCGACGTCGTTTGAGCAAAATGCTTGCAGTTCTATAATTCGTGACGGTAGGATATAGATTTCCTCCTGATGGAACATCGCTTCGAATCGCTTCGAAACTCAATTATTGGCTGCTTTCGTTGCGAGGCGACATAGCTAAAACCGCCGCCATGTTGGAATTTCAGATGATTTCTAGCTTCTCGCAGCTAGAAGCTAGAAATCATCTGAAATTCCAACATGGCGGCGGGTTTAGCTATGTCGACTCGGAATGAAAACACTGAATAATGCGAGTTCAGAAGCGACTGTGAAAATTTCGTCAGGAGGAAATCTTTATCTTATTGTCACGGATTATATGACTTGAAGTATTTACTCACACTACGTCGGATTTAGCTAATCCAAATAGCGTTGTTACCATGGAAACAACACATTTGCCATCGCGATTAAATTCTAGCTCCGAGAATGCAAAGGCGAGTCGTTACGTAAACGCGGCCTAACGACGGATTGCGAGAATGCAAGGCCTAAAATAAGGTGGGGGGGGGACAACCAAAAGATCGGAGTCTGAAACGGACCTCAGTAAGAACTATCCATGCCAGTCATACTATCCCTACAGTTTCAGTTGTGGTTGGCTTGATTGTCTCTACCGAATTTAACAAGTAGCTAATTATTACACATTTTTTGTTAACAATAGGTCCCACTGCAAAAATCAATTTGGTTCAATTTCCTTTTTCCACATCTTTTCCTGAAACTAATAGGGAAAACAGAAAAACCGTAATTTTGTGTGTGTGTGTCCTTCTTGCAGATATACTGTATACTCCATTGTGTATTAAGCTTAGACGACAGACTGACTGCCAGGCCATATCTACTATTGATTAGTAACATTTCTTTGTTATCTGTTAGCTGGCGTCACGAATGGCAAACCCTAGCTAGGAGTTTTGTATTCAGAAGGCAGACCAGGTGTTTGGTAATGATCACAACCTTTTGCTTTTTCGTTGCCTTTCCGTGACGCTGTAGGAGGCTATTTGGTGTCGGGGAGGGGGTTGATATGAGAATTGGTGGGCTGCATGTTTGTTCTCTTATATAGACTTGTGTTCTTTGCGGGTCACAACTAATTAGCGTAACTGAGAACCAGAATCGTGTATCCAGGCTTGAGGAAGAGGCATAATTAAGCTATATACATGCAGGGTATCCACAAATTATTCACCCCATAAAGAAAATAAATTTAAAAAAAAACGAAAATAGATATTGAAAAACTGTAAATTGCCAGTTGTTTATTAACTCAAAAAGTGTTGTTTTTTTCAATTTGTTGTGGTGGTGGCCTCATAACAAACCTCCACATGCGCCCCTTTTGTAGCTTGGAGAATATCCAGTCGAAAGTCGATTTCTCTCCAAATATTTTTAAGCATATCTACTAATATCCAGTTTGGTGATACCCTTGTTTTTCTTGCGGGACTTTATAAAGGACAAAGTGTACGCAGGAAAGACAACTTGTGTGCAGGAATTACGGAACAAGAGGCAGCCAGGGCGATAAAAACGATATCAGAAGACATGCTTAAAAACGTTTGGGGAGAAATAGATTTTCGACTGGATATTCTCCAAGCAACAAAAGGGGCGCATGTGCCGGTTTATTATGAGCTCACCATCACCAGAAATTATGTAAAAAAAAACTTTGAGTTAATAAACAGTTGGCACTTTACAGTTTTTCAATATCTGTTTTCGTTTTTTTTTTAAATTTAATTTCTTTACGGAGTGAATAATTTGTGGATACCCTGTTCAGTAATTAAACCACGCATGCGTGGCCGGTATGGCACCTTGACAAATTTGACGACTGGGTATACTATGTTACTATCACACTTACAATTTTTGTAAGCAAGAATCTCACAATTTTTATTCGGCGATTGATTAGCAAAAATGCTTTCCATTTTTACAGCATCTAATGATGGCTTTATTCAATTTTTATTTTTCGTAGATTTGCGTGATACATTTTTATTATCTACAGATGTAGTTTTAAATAGATTTTGAAGTTATCTACTCAGCCAGTTAGGCAATTTCTCTTGCGCTTGGAGTAAATAGCGACACGTTCATATATCGAGAAAGTTTTCCAAGGGAAGGGTCGTTGGCATTCTTTTAACTGTAAGCATACTCACCATCGGGTTGACAGAAAACGGCAACAACACAAATCAATCGATTCATTGGTGCTTTCGGCAGCCATATTGTCCAGTCTGTATCTTACGCTATTTTTTTTATCCAAGATCCGGCCGGTATAGTGTGGGAGAGCCCTGGTTAGGCCTAAAACAATGAAAAGGTGACAAATTGGATGACCAGTGGCCGGAGGCGTGACTGGCCCCTTATGATGTTTCGTCGTTTGTTAGAACGGCTAGTGGTTTTAAGGTTGGCTACCTAGTGAGCGTTGTTTGAGGACAGGTGGGATGCCGTGGTTGTTTGTTACATTTTCTAGGCATCACTGCATTTTCCGGATGTATACAGGGAGTTGATAATAATTTTTATCCAATTATAATTTAGAAAGTTACTGAAAACGGAGCTTAGGGAGTGGGTGGAGGTTGTGCGTGCATTATCTAACATGTGCGTGTTTTGCATTTCCGTACAAAACTGACTTAAAAAGCCATACGGCACAAGGTTTTGTATTGTGCATTGAACTTACATTGTGTTGTGTAGTGATTCCTTTAAGTCAATTTTGTCAATGTGATCATTGGAGGGAATGCGTACAGCACGCTTGTTTGCTTATTTTGTTGAAGAATACATGTTTTTGTGATTAGCAGCCGTGCACTCAGACCTTGTTTATGTTCCTTGGTCTCGTCGTTATTTCTGTAATTTGTGAGTAGATGTCGCAAAGAAGTAAAAGGTGTCTGTCCTCTGACAAGGCACGAACTCGTAAATACTTTCAAACCCACACACATTTTTAATTTTCGGAGCTATACTTCGCTTCTTTTTCGCAAAAACGACGCATATAAAAGGTAAAAACATCAAAAATGGGACCAGTCCCACCCACACGCACACAAATGTTGGGCTGGTTCTATTTTTGGTGTTTTAACCTTTTATATCCGTCACTTTTGTGAACCAAGATGCAAATTACCGCTCCGAAAATAAAAAATGTGTGTGGGTTTAAAGGTATTTGTGAGTTCGTGCCTTGTCAAAGGGCACCTTTTGCTTCTTTACAATTAATTTTTCTTTAATTGTTTTTAAAGTACATAACTAACCACCATCGCTGTATTAATTATATTGCCTTCATTTACTATATCATTGAAAATTCCATAAACCTGTCAAAATATACCTGACCTGACCTTTATGGCAGAGCCGTCAAAAATTCTTAAGAGTAGCGAGCAATCGAATTGCAATTGACGAATATGAATTAATGCAGATATTAAACTCTTGGCAATCGAGTGTTACTGTTTTGCTGATATGCATCGAAGAAACTGCTAATTAAA
>JAHWFP010080225.1:0-41165 GCA_023313725.1 Lithobius niger
CATTATTATAGCATAGTTCAAAATAAAACGCTCTACTTCAGACGATGGTTATAGCGAAGTGTATTCACAATTACACTTTCCTTTAAATCATGGTTAGTGTAGTAAAACTGTACAATTTTACCATAAGTTTCAAACCATGTTTAACACCAATGCTAAATTGTTGGTAGGTTTTCGATTTTTAATGATGCTTCTCCTATGTAATGATGCTTATACTCCTATACGAACCTATGCTTGAGAACGACGCCAGTATTGGGTTTCGAAACGTCTCACTTGATGGTACAGTCTGTATTTGTAGGCTACAGTGTGAGCGTGGTTGGATCACGCTACTAAATCCAAATTCCCGTCTCGTAATTAGAGCTGTAAGAAGGTCTTTGGTTCACTCTTAATATTGGTATAGTTTGTGTTGCAGTTGTGGCTCTGTCTTGCGCCCAACTTAGTCCCTCTTCCTCATGCTGAATTGAGGCAAACTTCTAACTTTTTGGCTGTCCCGCGAATTAAAATATGGTCTGGATTTAAGCTCCGTCCCGCCACCGTTATCTGACTATTAGGCCTATCGCCAACGTGAAGACTGGCATCAATCGACGAGTAATATGGGGAGAGCGAAAGGGGAAGAGCCATGGCCCGAGGTCTTTGCTACCACGCAAAAAAGAAAGGCATTCATTTTCAATGACAGTGTGTGGGTGGGGAATGGGGTTTGGCGGAGGGGGGGGGGGAGTGGGGGAGAGTTAGAGACTACTACTACTGCACACATACACACACAAGAGATCTCCTCTAACACGCTACAACTTGATCATAACCGTGTTGTGTCGACTGTATGTGAACTTGACTTCAGGCCAAATGGGGTTGAAGATGTCGGAGAAAATTTCAGTCCACAATTACTGGTGAAGTTTGAGTGTAACGAATGGTTATTGCGTGCTCGCTCGAGTCATGGAGGAAGTTTAAAAAAAAAAAGAAAAAGAAAAACTATTCGCCTGCCCCTTTCGGCTTGTTTCGTGGTCGGGGCGCACGTTTCCTTTTTTTATATATTTTATTTGAGGCGTGTGTTTTAATTTTGCTTTAATTTGGACCATAATTGCACACTGCGGGCGTGAAATGTGCTCTAAACTTTGGCTTGGAATATATGGAATTAAAGCCGGATGTGGCAGAAGACATGTTGTTAGAGTCGAAGGCAATGTTTAGACCAGTTTCTTCGTGTGTTACGCGGATTTCGTATTCGAGTTTAACGGGTAAACAAAAAATCCGTAAAATTTATTTGGTTTGGCTATGCTGTTTAATTTTATGTGCAGCGAATCTTCTTTTTTTTTTTTATATCTTGGCTTCTTGCATTATCCGAAGCAAAATGCTTGGGTTGATGAACCGATTCAATCTTGAACACGTTTTGCTGGACGTTTGTTTTCAAGTCTAGTAACGAAAGAGACAAACCTGGGATTCGATTCGGGAAACCTCCAGTCACCATAGTGGGCCGAGAGTTGTCCAGAATAGATCCCATAGCAACTGTAGGAGTACTCTGACGATTATTCCCGTGACGCAACATCACCATCCTAGCATCAAAAGCACGGAGATTCAGTCTAAACTCGACACCCCTCTTTAAGTGAGACGGGACCAAGTGATAGAAACACAGCTAGTGCGTGGTTTAGTTCCATCGATTGTTTAAGTCCCTTTTTCTCGGCCCCATTCGAAGCCACAATAATCCTTTGTTGCACATCGTCCTGTAAAAGCACAGCTATGGACCGGCAGTAGTCTACAGCGACGGTCGATGTCGATGTCCTTGTCTATCTAGTGCAACGGAGTACAGATTTGTCATACTGTAACAAATTATAGACGAGTACTAGGACGGCAGCGGAGCATGCAGTCAGTCTACAATGATCATCTGCAGTCCAACGTTATATCAGCCCTTCTGCGCAGTCTACAGTGATGGATGCTCTTAGCTATGACTTTAACGGGACGGAAAGCCAATGGGCTCGAGATTGGTCAGCGATAGGACCTTGGTCTTTGATTTCAAAGGTCCTGGTTCGATTCCCCGCTCAGGCAGTCTGACATTTTAAGTCCAAAAGGCAACGTAAATAGGTTTGCATCCGCATTTATTTTTTATTAGCTACGAAAACAGTTGATTTATATCATATTGTTAAAATTTGTTTACTTAATTATTTTTGTCTTGTTTGAAGTCGTTCAGACTTGTTTATTTTCATATCAATTATGAATAGATCACTTACCTAATTAGACCAATTCCTAACCTAACCTCACCTACCCCAACCATCATTAATCTAGCCTTAAACGAAATTAACCTATGAGAATTTTAATCCATAAATCCGTATACTTTGCGAAGTGTTTCTGGAATTTAAACTCACAATGCTTATTACGGTATTTGATCTGAAGTTGATGCATTCTTAATTAAACTTAAAACACTTAAAAAGCACTTGAAGAATATTGCAAAGTAAAAGCCTAAAAGAGCACACATATACACATCAAATCTCATTTATGCACGTGATTTGCAACATTCATTAAAACGCACTTTCACATAAAAAGACTTGACACCTGAAAAGAGACATAAACGCATACGTGCCATGTATTTCAATTAATTGTTAAAGGTCAGTGGTACACAAATTCAGCCAGTACGCAACCGTCCAGTACTTTTTTATTTTTTTTTTATCGTTCTCTGTGCTTCATTTTATAGAATATAGTGCTTGATAGTGCTTGCTGTAAGACGACACGACTGAGGAGTCTTGTGTTGTTATATGTTAAAAAAAAAAAGATGGGAAGAAGGAATTTTTTTAATAAAAATATTCTCTCACGGCGACGAAAAAACAAGCACAGGTGGAGAAGCTAAACTAAATTTTTTTTTTTATGGTCTTCGTTAGCGGTCGTGGAGCGGTTCAGTTTCCCGGTCAGCCAGTCTGACATTTAAGTCCAAAAGGCAACGTAAATAGATTTGCATCCGTATTTATTTAACCCTTCTCAAGCCCATTTGGATTTTCGTCCTGTTAAAAGTCGTGGAGCGGTGACAGATTTCATCCTAGTTTCCTGAAGAAAATGATCAACTCCATCAGGTCTGAGAAGGCGATCCTGGCAAAGTCACGGCTAGTCTGTGTCGATCAGGGTAGAGCGAGAGACAACCAGGCTCCTTCAGTGGCTATGAGATCTATTCTGGCTGGCATTATCTCACCCCTGCGGGTTTGCACCTTCCTTTGCCAGAATCCTTTTTCTTCCTTCAAAATGTCAAATAATGTTCAAATCTGAGCCGCTTCATCTACACAAACAGTTTACTTAAGACAACTTACTGGTGAAAGTCTTATTCAGAAAGACCGGAAGCGTGCTATAAATGAACTCGGTACCCGAATGTTCCTACGAATAAAACTACAGTTGCCGCAGCAGCAGAGATGTTTCCGTTAACAGTTCCAAGAAAATTCCTGTAGTTTTGCTAATGGTCATAACAGCCGTAACGTACAAATGAGATAATCAATACTCCGCCATGCTGACGTGTTGATTCCGTTCTACTGTTGGCTGGCCTCGACCCTCGTTATAACGCAGTTGCTCACCTCGTTAATGTACATGATTTGTGCCTACAAGTAAAGGGAGAAAAAATAAAATAAATCATTATTACAACAGTTTACTAAAAACTACACGTTGGGAATCAATAGGAACGAACATGACTCGTTAAAATGAAAAGGCTGTTAGCAAATAAACACGTAGAAAAGGGTCGGCTCTCCTGATTTAACGGGAGCATCGTCATAAACATATTTAACGCTTTATTAGTGATTAAACGCAGGAGCCGCTAAACGACTTTACGTGGCAGTAGCGAAGCGTTAAATCATGGCAGAAAAGAAGCGTTGTCCACGCAGGAAGAACTGTGCGCGTGCGTTTTACGTGCATTGTGTGTTCGCGATTCAGGAATTTGGCAATAATACACAAAATAAGGGTTAAAGAAATTGGAGTTGGCTCTCTTGTGTGTCTTTGCTCAACATAAAATGCGGGATTATGTGCACCAACAGTCATGGGGGGTTGGGGTGGGGGAGGGGGAGCTGCAATACCTACAACTGCCGACTTTGTGGTGGCTGGAGAAAGCGTGGTGGTTTAATAATGATGTTTAAGATTATTCGAGGTATTTACTGGAATTTTAGATACAGTCTCTTTGTTTTCATGGACGTTCTGAACGTGGTAACAATTGGAAGATTAAAATCGCACGAATCCATTACAATACAACTAAAAACTCTTTTAGATATAGATTGATAAACTGTTGGAATAGGATACCTAGCGATGTTGTTAACTGCCCATCTGTTAATGGTTTTAAGAATGCCCTCGATAAATTCATTTCTGGTAGTGGGAAAAACCTTACCTTTTGCCTGGCCACCCAAACTGGACTTTTGTAATTGATTGGCTTGTGTATATGGTCTTGGTGGTTCCAATCTGGGGAACGTGTGGGTGTTGCTTTTAATTAATTTTGTTGTTTAACTTCGGACTTTTGCTTATGTTTGTTATGTGCAGGAATTGTTGGTGTTTTATGATGGGTGCATGTTTTGGTCAGTTGTGTATGCCTGCCTTTAAAGGGAACTATATACGTATTAAAATAAACCTAACCTAACCAAATCCTTTAAAGGGTACGAGGACGCAAATTAACGACACAATTCAAATTAGACTGAATAGTGAATACACAAAATATGGGATGGGAATTGTGAATTGCCTTGTTGTAGGGTGAGGAGGACGAGCCCCACAATAGGGCAATTCGTAATGCTCCAAGTAGCTGACGCGTCTCTATTCCTCGTTTAACGCATCAGCGCAGCGCAATAAAAGAGGTAGGTCTACCATGCGTTTCTTTTCCATGGACTAATTTAGCGAAACACGAGTATGGTGTAAAGTCAACTTTAGTATTAAGCAAAACACGCTAACGTTTTCCCGTTTAACTATACCCTCAGTTTGACGTTAATCGCGAACTGCTGGATTGAAAAGAAACTAGCTCTGCTGCAGAACCAAGATGGCCGCTTCCCATCGATAAAAATATTTGATCATCTGCTATGCTTGATCATCTTTTACACTTAAGGTGGATTTAACTGAAACCACAACGCTGCAGGCCGGTAAAGTAATTAATGCACAACACGTAATATTTTATTTATTCATTTCGATTGCCTACTCATAAAACCTAGAAAATAATCTTTATTTCATCGAACTGAACGAATGCAACAAACATTGGAGAAGGCAGCAGCCATTTTTCTCTTTTGCAGCCGGTCTGGTAGCTATCTGCGTACTAATCTGCCAGGGGTTGTTTTTTTATTTTTATTTTTTTGGTTGTCTAGAGTGCCAGTGGCATAAGCGTGACGTAGACATTCAGCAAACTGCTGTAAGTGCTGCACTGCTACAAGGAAAACAAACGCACGACATCCATTTTGTTGCTACATGGATTCATATAGGAAATGAGAAACCGTGCTAAAGCAGTTCACTAAATGGCTATTTCTTTTCCCTCCAGTTTAGCTGCAATTTGCATCGTTCTGCATGTAGCAGACGCGTTTTTTTTTCCCTCGTTTCGTGCAGTGCTAAATGTGGTGGGCATGGAGATAGTGCTGCGCTGTGCACTGCCTACCTTGTAACGTTCATCTTGTGAGGTCACATCACGTGACCAATTGCTGTAATAAAGGCCATAGCGGCAGCATATGCAATGCCATTCCTATTAACCCATACATCCATACCAGTACGAGTCTGGATTTCCTAGTGATGTAAGCTTCGATTCATCACTATGGCGACGAGCGGGTGGAGCTCCGTCTTAAAGGCGCTTTTTCACCTTTTCAACTCCTAGGTGCAGCACCGTAGAAACCTCGAACAATACAAAGAAAATAGCGGTAAATAAAAAAAAGAAACAATACTTCGCAGCAGCGCCGCGAGTTCCGAACTAAAACGAGATCACGTGACCCACATCAGCCTACTGGATGAGGAAGAATCTGGAACGTGGATGCTGTGTTTAGAATAGAGTAGAAGAATATTTAGGTAGTGCCACTCTTTCTCTCACAACGGTAAACATTTTGGACCAAAGATGTACCTGCTTTCAAAGATTTACCACCAGAGGGCGCTGTCGTGAAGTAACGGGATCAAAACTATTTAGCGTCACTAAAACAAATTGATCACGATAAGAATACAAAATTAATCGGCTTAAAATATATCATAATTCAGATTAGGACATTAAAATCATTTTAAGAAAGATCAAAACTGGCTGATCAAGTTTTATTTTTAAAAACCAACATTCAATTTTAAAACGGTTTGTCGTTACGAGTGGAGCTAATTATCACATACAGTTTGAATCGAACACAGAATAGGTTCTTCAACTTCGGATGTTGCCCACACACGAGTATTTCGTCTGTTTCCGCCGGTATTGTCACTATTATCATGGTTACCATGGCAACGATACCGCCATGTTTTATTTTAAGTTTCGGCTCCTACCCGGACCAGACAAGTGCTGCCTTCTGGTGCCGTTGGTGGAAGCAGGTCTTTTTTTACGCCCCGTTTTCAGAAAAGCGTCACTACCTACTTAATCTACCCTGGTTTAGAACATGGGCAACGCTATCGAAATAGTAAACCGGCGCCTTTAAGTCAACAATCAAAAATTGTAAACTTAAAATTATGGTATCAAATTAATCTTATATAGAAAAAAACTTAAGACTCATCCGGTGTTTGGCGAGAACTGCACTGGAACTGTCCTTTTCCCTCCCAACGCACAAAAGAAGCAGCTTAACAAATTCAACAAAATAAAAGTTGAATTTGCTTATCTGCTTCTTTCATGCGTGGGGAAGGAGAAGGACGGCTCTAGTACAGTTCTCTTCAAACACCGGATGAGTTCACCGTTTTCCTCCGTGTACAAATAATCTGTGGCCAGTTACATAAGCGATTATCGCGTCATAGTGTGTTTGAAACCTTCCTTAATCAAATTCTGCAAGATGGTTTAATAGCTGGGATTTCTTCTGAATACATGCAGAAGGAATTGCTAGATAAAGAAGGAGTCACGTTTGTGAAGCCTGCAAATTTGATGTAGCGCCAGAGTCAGCCGATAAGAATGTTATACGGTTTAAAGCACGTACTTCTACTAACAACTTCGACGGTAAAAATCGCTGCGAGGAGTTCTAAGTAGCGTTCTATGTCATTGTAGTGCCTCTCGCAGACATGAACGTCGTAGTTGAAAGTTTAGGGATTACACATGTAATTCCTGCGGAATTAGCGGCCATTTAAAAAGCGTCTGCAGATCTAAAGACTCTGGCAACCGGCAAAAGCTACCGGATTCTCGCAAAAGTTTAATTCAGGGCAACATATGGAAAACAACCAAAAATTCGTCAAACGCACCATTATGTTGAAAAAAATCCCGACAGTGTCACATCTAGTTCAGAGGATGCATGTTCAAATACCTACTCTAGTAAGCTATGAATCCAATATTCACGGCTTAGTTTTAAAGTCTGTTAAGAGTAATAAACGGGTTATGCATTGTTCCCTAAATTGTGTTAACCTTCCTTTTGAAATTGGTATAGGCTGTGATGCTACCATAATCCCACAATGCTGGTTTCGAAAATATTTTAGCTCTCTCATGCTTAAACAAACAGTCGTTACCTTACCGGTCGTGGTTGGACGAAATTTCTCAGCCATTAGCTGTAATCAGCTTTGAGGTATTAACACTGGCGTTAGTAAGGGTCGACCTAGGATCTCTGTGTTAACCTTTCAACTTTGAGAGCTTATAACTCCGTCAAAAGTAAACATCTTTAAACCAAATTTGGAATCTAGCCTTGACTCGTCAAGGCCTGTCTGCACTCCAACAATGGTGAAATCGGTCAAGCCAAACCCGAGATACAGAGAGTGGCTAAAAGAGACAATTTCTTGTTCGTGTTCTTCTGGGATGTACCTTTCGTCTGTCCTCTCTACAGGTCAAACCCATTTGTCCTATGAAGCTGATTCTTGCCTCATTTTACACGTATTGCTCTGTAAATGAGCCCTTTCCATAAGGCCTTTTCTAATTGGTCAAGTGGTTCAGGGGTTACCAATAGCCATATGGCAATAGCCAGTGTTATACTTTGTTTCACATTATGTTTTCAGAAAACTAACTGTATGACGCCACGTTTTCTTCCACTACGAGTGCAAAAAATCCGTAAACATCCCATTCGTAAACTCCAACAGTAACTTTGTTGAGTCTACAAGTGTGATATCCACATGTATTTGAATTCTTAGTGCAAGGAAACGAGTCGTCATCCAGTCAGTTTTCTGATAACATAATGTGGAACAAACTATAGTAACAGTCAGCCTAGGGTCTATGTGTTAAACTCTCAACTTTGACCGTCAACTGCACTGTTTTACTTTTAGCTGCAATTCTAAAAGTAACACGAATTAATAAACAAAACGGAACGTTAAATGTTTAGAGTAAGGGTCTAAAAGTCAAAACCTGGAAGGAACACGGATAAGCTTTAACAGTAAGAGTCTAGGTGTAAAATTTTCTAAGAGGCTGGTAAGCATTAGACCCTTACTACCCAGTGGCCAGCAATAACTACATTTTGATGAAAAACTGTAAATCCTCCTACAAAGGACCCATGTGATGATCCAGTGGTAGTATGGTATACGTTTTCTGCTTTGCTTTATGTTGAAAATTATTTTTCGATTTAGTAACATGGCAGCATATTCGCAACAGAGAGCATTATTGGTCCTCTACCGTAAATCTACGAAATATAATAAAATATTCTAAAGCATCAAAAGACAAACTGCCAAACTTCACAAGAAAATTGTGTTCTTAAAGTTTCATAACAATATTCTAAGAACAAAGAAAACCTGCTACAACCGTTCATACACACGTTCTGTCCGAATAGACTAGAACTAAGCTAACCGCCGGGTGATTCAATGCTTACCAGCCTCTTAAAAAAGTTTACACCTTGACCCTGACTGTCAAAGCTTGTACGTGTTCCTTATAGGTTTTGACTTTTAGACCCTTACTATAAACATTTAACGTTCCGTTTTTGTTTATTAATGTTTAAATGGTCAAACTGAGAAGCTGAGCACTATATTGTTGCTGTGGGTGATGGCCAGCTCTATTTCGGAAGGACTGGATTAGTAAATTTCGAGGCAGCGTGGAACAATTTTGTGATACAAATTGTGTTGATGTTGATAACGACATTATTTAGTATCCAAGGTCGAAATATTTGACCGTTTCCCCTGCCTTGTTCAAACTGGTCGTGGAAAGTTCAAGAAAATGAGGACGATTTTAAACTGAAACATAGCACTAAATCCAAATTCTTAAAGACTCTACTTGGGCCACTCGCCATGTGAAGCAAGGTCGAGACAGAAATAAACCATGATTGGTGCGGGAAGGGTTTCTAAAACCTGTGAACTGTAGCACCTTGGCAACGCCCGCCTTTTGGTGCATAAAGCAAACGGCGACATGACAATTGCTGGGGACTGCAGTATCACCTAGATATTATTATTATTATTGAATATTTTATCTTACCACGTGCTGAGGATTTGTTTAGTGAACGGTCAGGCTACGACACATTTTCGTTCATCGACTTGTCGGATGCATTTTTTCAAACGGGAGTTAAATGAAAGATCTAAGACTCTCCATGCAATTAACACGTGCCTATATCGTCGGCAATGCGTCCCAGAGACTTCCCGGTATCTTCTAAAACCGGATGGAAGTGCTATTGAAAAACATTTCTAAATCCAAATACTTTGGTGTCGGGAAAGGCGCTGAACATGACCAAACGTTAGTTAAAGTTTTGGAAGCCTTTCGGGGTGGTGGGGTGACACTGTGGAAAGAACAAACTGAAAGCTAAATAAATCGTATGTTGTGGTGATATTGTTTTTCTGTTTTTTTTTTTTTGGGGGGGGGGGGGGGGGTGTTGGCACTACACGTATGTTGTGCTGAGCCCCTTTGATTCCAACATGTGTAGGTTGTGTATTTTGCGGGGAGGAAATTACGAAAATTTTTCATTTATAATGTTTGAAAAGTTCAGTTTTCTAATTGGCCTAATGGAAGCGACTTTGTTTATCAATTTTATAACATCAATACGTATAAACGGAGAAATAAATTTTGATTAGACATAGCTGCTCAGTGGCACAATCAGGAATTTTGTGTGGGAGAGGAAAAGGAAATTGAAACTTTAGAAGGGCTAAGGAGTTCAGAAGAGGGTGGGTTGGGGGGGGGGGGGACTGGCAGTCCCTTGGAACCATGCAAAGCAATTTTTTTCGAGTTTTCGTACCGTTGAAACTAGAAAAGAACATGTTTCCAGAACTTTTTCCATCTGCTATACATGCCTCATTTGTTTGCTTTTATCAAATTTTGCTCTTAACATCCGGTCTAGGTGGTTCATTAGATTCTAACAATGTTCTCTTTCTTTCGGGGTTCATTGCGTACAATTCTGAAGACGTATACCATCACTGTGCACCAGCACTAAGTTTGTATAATAGCAGTACGTAATGTGGGTACAGCTTGCGTATTACCAGACCAAGACACACAAATTCTTGTGAAAGCTAAGGTGGTGCACTGCGATGCGTGCTATCAGTGCATATCATCTTCAGAGTGATAACACCACTCAGCTACATTACAATACCTAGGATGATATAGCCTATGTTATTTAAATCTGATACACTACTTTTATCATTAAGGCTATGGTAATTCTATTTAAAAGCAACACGGGCTATGCTAAGACGGCTTGGTGAACAATATATAAACAGCAGAATATCATATGAGGGGAAAACGCAGGAATTTAAACTGCTCCAATTCGAAGAGCGTTCATAAAGCTTACACAAAGCTGTGCATTGTGTCCTACCTTTACATCATTAGGCTACTATAAAGTATAGGCGCTAACCGATCTTAGAGTAGTACCCAATTTCTATTCCATCAAGGCAGCCTGCCTACGGCTGGCATGCACCCATCGCACTCCCGGCGGTGGCTTTCATTATCCAGATTGCAGAAGAGCTACTTGCGAGCTGTTTCTCAATAGGCATTGCTGTACTGATAAAGCGGATAGTTCTTGACCACTTAGGTATTAATAATGTAGATATTTCAATCTTGTCATACCTAAAAGCTATTAATAGTTTCTAGGCAAACATTTCAACATTTTAGGGCACCTTGCTTCTCATGCTTTTCATCAAATGCTCAAATATATTGTGCTGCTTCATTTCTAGTTAGCCTCCAGTTCAATCGACCCATCTCTTAGTAACAGTCAATTACGGTCGACCTTAATCCAACATTTATCTACTAAAACAACCCAATAAATTCAATTCAACTGATTCTTTATTAGACACGTGGTAAGTTAACAATTTTAAATGTTCCATACTGACTTCGACTTGTGCACAGCAAAGACGGAAACTGCATCTGAGTTGAGACATCACATTGAGACAATGAGCACATTCCTAAACTGGCCTGACAGCTCAGCAGCCTTTTACATCAAAACGAACCGCTTCCCCCGAACGTGACGTCACGCATGTATAATTTTGGAACAGGGTTGGTTGATACATTGATGAACAAAAACAGAGGCCAGTGTCACGAAAGAAGATCTATGCTCACCATCATATGCTCACCGTTATAGTTGTGTTGTCAAGGAAGTTGCTGAGCAGGTTTAAGTTAAATAAGGGCGCTTAAATTCCTTTATGATTTATAGTTGAGTGGCTTCCCATTAGCTTTGTGGGATTCTATGTGTGACGATAATCTGCACCATTTGTTTATCACGTTTGCATAAATAATGCTAGCGAAGAACAACTGCAGGACCACCATCTTCAGTCTGGATTCAGTGGAAAAAACCGCCTCAAAGAGTGGACGAGTCCGATGCGTCACCGATTCACCGTCCGTGACTGCGGTAAGCTGTAGTGACTGCAGTGACTGCGGAGCTTACCGATGATTTAAGAAAAGTTCTGATTCACGGAGCGATCTTTAAAATACATTGTAACAAGCTTCACTAATCCCTGATACAACTGGAATTTTTGACACGACTTTTTAAGAACCGTTGGCCTAACCTTTTCTTATGACTTCATAAGTTGATTTCACGAAAAAAAATAACACTGATTTCATTAATCTATTCTCACTATACTGCATAAAACTATTCCTCCCATTGCTTACGTTAAGAACTCGCTAATTTCAGCCCGGAGCTGCTGCGGGCTCAAGAATGACGTCATCACAGCAGCCTCGCTCTCGCACGCCGTTCGTCTTCCGTCTCGTAATTTGCGAGATGACCTCGGGAGCTCGCGTTTTGCCTCCCGATTTTGATAATTGCGGTTGAATGTATGCGCTGTCAGAATGGGGCTCGGCTAATCAAGGGGGAATCCGTGGTGCAAGTGCCGGGCACCAATTAACTTTTTTACTGCTCTACACAATTGGATTAAGAATGAAAATCGTGGGACCGCCATTTATTCCAAATTTCTCGCTCCGCCAGCAAAAATTAATTAACAACCACTTTGCCTTTCTCGGGGCTCTTGCTCTGGCTCTCGTATAACTCTTTATCCCCCTCTTCCACCCCCTCCCTCCCCAATAATGTTTTGCCTTCAGTGGTGCCAAATTGCAATTTGATGGAAAAGACCACAATTTTTGTAAAAGGATTTTTTTAAAATAATTTTCTTTCTTTTTTTTATTTAGTCTTCCATTTTTTTTTAAATCTTGCATGCGTTCACCCCTTCTTACAAAAAAGTAAGTCAAGAGTCTTCCCCCGATGTGTTCGATTTGTCCGATCACGGAACTTAAGCACGCAACTCAACGAGATAACGGCGGGTTGGTTCAACGATACGATCGTGTAAGGGGTTTGCTATCTTTAGTCTAAGCTCGCTGTCACAAGCTTAAGGCACCGCTGCCTAACTTCCAGTGGCGTAGCTATAGGGTGGCAAAGGTGGCTAGCCCCTAGCCTCAGAGGGCCCCTGAAAGAAAAACATTTAGATTTAAAAAAGGCTCTTTTGTAGTACACTAGTTATCCACCCAAAACCAAAACTGGTATAAGAGAAGCCGCCAAGTTTCAAAGAAGGGTCGGCCTTTCAAAGTAATGATATCATTCAACCAGGGAAAGGCCGCCAAGGTTAATCCTGTTAGTCAAGTTAATCGCACCTACTAATAGTTCGAAAGTTAAATGAAAACTAGAACTGCTGCTGGCGGTAGCAATCTTAAAGTTTTCATTTAACGCCCAAAGTATTATTAGGTGCGATTAACTTGGCTAACAGGATTAACCTTGGCGGCTTTTCCCTGGTTGAATGATATCACTACTTTGAAAGGCCGACCCTTTTTTGAAACTTGGCGGCTTCTCTTATACCAGTTTTGGTTTTGGGTGGATATCACAGCTTTCATAGGACTGTGAACAAACGAAGGATCAGACGGTTTAATCGTCCCCTCTACATTTTCTGTCTGGATGAATTTTATGTCTAGAAATTTGCTCATTCATAATTTTCACATTTGCCGTGGTCCAATTAGCCGTTACGCCAGTGAAATTGACACGGTCAGAACTTGCATAGGCTTGTAAATTTACAGAGAATTTCACGGTCTAATCATAACATTTACCTGTTACAACAATAATTTGGCACGTATGAGCCACTTGATAGCCATGTGCTGCAGCTGCGACTCCCATTTTTGAAAAAGGTACTTCCACATATGACACTTTACCTGTTTGCCGAAATTTAGATCTAGCAACTTTCCCTAATGAGCTGTAAACGTGTCTTTCTACCCTATGAGAATTAACTTGAGAACAGTAATTCTACGTAAAGTCAAATGTCCGTTTCACTAATGCTTCAAATAAATTAATAACAAGCATACCCTTGTATCGTCGTGGGGCAGATAATTCAGTAGGAGTTCGTGTACCGTCCTCTTCAAGTTTTCATTTAACGTCCAAAGTATTATTCGGTGCGATTAACTTGGCTAATAGGATTAACCTTGGCACTTTCATTGGTTGAATGATATCACTACTTTGAAAGGCCGACCGTTTTTTAAAACTTGGCGGCTTCTCTTATACCAGTTTGGGTTTTGGGTGGCTATCACTACTTTCAGATGACTGTGAATGAAGCAAAGATCAGACGGTGTAATCGTCATCTGTACCTTTTTTCTTGAGAAATTTTATGTCAATAAATTTTCTCATTCATAATTTTCATCTTTGCCATTGCCAAGTTAGCCGTTACATCAGCGAAATTGACACGGTTTGACGCTGATTTTCGTTCGCTTCGTTTACTCAATCAGCGCATCCCTTCTCACTTGGCCCCCACCTCGGTTAACGTTAATCATTCAATCACTTAGTTACCATGGTGTTCACGAACACATAATTGTCCCTTTTAGCGTCGTGGGGCAGATAATTTAGTTTGGATTCGTGTACGTAACAAAAAACCGACCAAACCTTTGCAATAAAACATCCGTCTCTTACTGAACCATTCTCCAATTTTCTCCTATTTTATTGAGGCCCCGGCCACCTACTTGCAACAACAATGAATTCTGACAATTAGATACTGAAACGATAAGCGTGTAACACTTAAGCATGTTATAATCTACTGTTGGATGACAATACAAACAATGGTTAAAACAATAATTGTGCACTTGAATTAACATGGGAGCCTGCGGACTAGTTACTAGTTACTATAGTTACTAGTTAACAGTAACACAAATCAACGTTATTGAGGACACTTTTTCTCTATGAAGAACACGTTCCCACATTTTCGTGTTGATGTTTTCTTCGTTACTGGACCCAAGACACCTGATTCAAACGATTTGCAAATTTTTCTACCGCATGGGGAATTTACACCAATATGCTGAAATCAGGTATAAGTTGGTTTCAGTTAAAAGACACAGTCTGCTAGTGAAGGCCGCCTTTTTCATCAACAATCAGTTTTTAACAATCGGATGTCTAGTATACAATCGGACGATCTACTATTACTTGGCGGCGACTCACTGACGTTTGTCTAGATTTAATTTAATCTTCTTACATTACAAACCAAAGTCTCATAGCAGAAATGAAGCAACCGCAACGACCCCCGGAAGGGGAACAATGAAAACGTGCGAATGTGTCAATTCTTTGGCATGAAGTTGAAACTGGGACGTTGTTGCCCTGAAAAGAAGTTGAAATTGGCACATTGTTGCCTCGACTAACAATTTGCAATCTAACAATTATCCTTCTAACTAAACACCGTGGTAATCTCAAGGGCAAGTATTACATGACGTCATGCACACCTAGAAGAGAACAAACAAACAAACAAGCCCGGGAGCCGGGTACGTTTTCAACTACATATAGCAAAGAGGAGAAAGGGAAGGAAACCAAGAGGAGAGGGAGAGGACGGGATAAAAGGAGGAGGGGAGAGGGGAGGGAGAGGATTGGCGGAAAGGGGGAGTGTTACACAAACAAAAATCGACTGTTGCAGTGGACGATCAAGCAGCACCGAGCAAATACTGGGAAACAACCACGGGTCAAACAAATCCTCGGGCGAAGCTGGGTACGATGCTAGTTTGATATAAACTGTATTTAAAAAATGAATTTCGAGCCTTCCCGTCCGTCCATCCCCCTATCATTCAAAAAATATGGTGACCCATAAAATCACGCACGAGGTGAAAAATTTCTCCAAGTCCAAACTTTTTTCCGAGTTTTTTTTTTCTTCAAAAAAAAGTGAAAATTGGGACCACTTGCTTGGAGTACGAAAAAGTGGTCCCTATTTTCACTAAAACAAAATTCAAAAAAGTATGGACTTAGAAATTTGCAGCGAGTCATCCTGTATGTTAAGGAGGGGTGGGGTGGGGATGTAGGACTAATTTGCTAAATGTCAGATCAACCTGGTTGTCATTTACCGGTCAGTGGTAGCTGGTGATAGCGGGCGCGTCGGATGCATCACAGTTTCATTCGTTAAAGCGAATGAGTCATACAGCCCGTCGGTCGAAAATGACCACCTGTTCTCAAAACGTTCAATGTGTGAGAAGTCCGACTTCCTCAGCTGAAGCCCACGTCGGTTGCCAGTGGGACACTTTTCGTAGGCAGAAGACGTTTGGTGACGTCTGAGCAGATCACCGTGTAGGAAGTTGCTCTACAGCCACATACGTGCAGTAACATCCACTCTCCATAAACTACCAGTAGTGTCCAGATGCAGAATACGGATCTCGAAAATGTTGTCAAGAGCTATCAGTTGTCAAGAACTACTAGTTTTCAATGTCATATCCGCATTTCGTTATGTTTCATTCAAAAGTTAATACTGTAAAAATAAATGTCGGCCTAACTAAGGGAATAAGCCCTGTCTTAGTCAAATCAGTTATGTTCTTATAGTATATCGGTACATTCTCGGTAGTAAGCCCCTCACTCAACAATAAAGAAACAATAAATTAGGCATATCTCATCCGGCGCTTTTCAAAATTTGAATGTTCCATTGGCATGAACCCATCTGACCGTTTTTGCATTTCTACTAGTAACATTCGATGTCATAATTTCTCGACTTTTTTGTCAGTCATTCTGAGATTTTTTTTTTTTTTTTGGTTGGGGGTTTGGAGGGTGGGGTTTGCACCTTCGTGTTAGCTTCAGCTCGACACCATCTGCATTCTATTCTTATAAACAATGAGAAAAAACAGCTGGGAAAATTGTTATGTCAGAACGATTTCTTTGTTTTACTGTAAGTTTAGTCGCCTGTTTTATTGAAAGACGTAAACGCAATTGATTTCTTTGTTTTCCCTATTGTTCCCTACCAAACGATATCGTAGCTGGCTGTAGACGTTTTGGCCTTCTCACTTGCGAGAAAGCGCAGCGATATCGGTACGTAATCCTCAATCCCGGCGCACGCTTTCTCGGAACTGACGCTAGAAGTTATCTGAAGTTTCAACACGGAGCTTGTTTAGGCTGTGCCGTAAGGAAACGGTCAATATTAAAAACAGGGGTCGAGGATTCCTATTCTTTTCTTTATTTCCAACTTTTTTTTTTTGGGGGGGGGGGGATTCCGTATCTTCGCATATTTTCCATTTTTCGGCGTTGTTCCATATTTTTTTTTAATAAGTGCCGTCCTTCTTGTTCAAGTTCAACACCATCTGCTAAAAAATCCAGAAAGGACCCACAGTTTGTTAATATTTTTTATATTCAACAATTTGTAATTCGCAAATTTTGCCTTGATGCAAATATAGTAAAAATTTGACTTTGACTAGTTTTTTTTTATTTCAAATAACTGCAAACTGGCAGAGAAATTGTCACTACCCTAAAAATTGATGTGTTGCTCACTTCGAGCTTTATTAAAGAAAAAAGAAAATGCGTTAAAATTTCTTATTTTTACCGACTTTCTACCAAAAAATACATTAGTTTTCCTTATTTTTTTTTTACTAAAAGTACCTTATTTACTAAAAATTCCTTATTTTCCGTTATTTTTAAAATTCCTTATTTTCCGTTATTTTTAAAATTCCTTATTTTCACTTAGTAAAAATTCCCTATTTCCTCATTTTTTTTCTCGCTAAAACTTGCTTCGACGTTTTACCTGGGCTTACTAATGATCTAACCTTCAGGAACACTCATACGAGCATACAAGGTGTCTGTCCGTCCAAATATGCTAGTCCAGTTTGGTCGCCTGTTTTATTGAAAGACGTAGACGCAATTCAGCGAGTGCAACGTAGATTTACAAAATCAATTGGTAGACTTCACTCACTTAACTATCAGGAACGTTTGAAAATCGCGATACTTGGCGCTTGAATCAAGACGTCTTGAGGCCGACTTAATTTTGACATATTATAATATCATTAATGAAATTTTTGATGTTGATGCTTCAAAGATTTTTTTTTTAATTACGAGGCACATGCAAAACCAGGAGACATCGCTCGAAATAAATTATAAGGAGATTAACTCAGATTTTCGTAAATTTTTCTTTTCCAATGGTGTAGTGGGGCCTTGGAATAGCTTACCCGACGAGTTTATGAATGTACAGAATGCATACCGTTTTAGGAGCAAGCTCAGGAATTATAGTTTCGCAGGATTCTTGCGTTATTTTAAATGGTGATGTGTATCGCACATGGTTGAGTATTGCATTTTAATTAGCATGAAATTAGTATGTCGACATACAGTAATTTAATATGCAAGTTTAGTGTTAACAAGAAAAGTATGTTTTTAACTCTGTAAGAAGAATATTTAAATTTGGGAAAGGTATTAGAGGCAATTACCCTTCCTCGGCCCGTTCGTTATGAACAAATTCATTATCGCATCATTAAGTGATTTATCGCCATTTTTAATGAACTGGAGTGTATAAAATAATAAAGGGGCTAGTATAACGAACTCTTACTGATTGTAGGAATTCTACCGTTGGGCGTATCAGGTGACTGCCTCGATCTTTTCAACCATAGCCAGTACAGTGAAAACAAAAAATTCGACCATTCCAAGATTCGAACAGTATCATCAATCTTATGAAGGAGCACTGTTCCAGTCTTAAAGGTACATTCCTTCCTCCTAACGCCATTTTTCTTGATCCTCCATATCGAGTACGGCCCCAAAGTCCTATTTAATTGACTTACCGTTAGTCAATCCCTAGCTAAAAATCCGTTTTAAAATGTAGCGTCTAGGAGATTTTTTTTAAATATTGGGAACTAATTTAATAGCATCCTGCGATTACATGATCCTTTGCGCGCTTAAAATAACCATGACGTTTCATGTGTGTTTGTGTGTGCACTAATTTTTAATCGTTTGCTAATAATTACCATGAGATCAAGAATATAAAAGACTAACGCGGTAAAAGTTAAAATTATTTATGCCAATAGATCGCCGAAGAAAAATTATAAGACACTAGCCTAAAAATTTATAAAGTATGATGTTAAAATACGAAAAAATTTCCCGTTAGCGACGACACAGTTTTTGCGTTCATGCTGTTTCGCCTCTACGCCCAAGGCCAACTGAGATAGTAGCTGGGTTCCTCGCAGCTACTATCTTAGTCGGCCTTGTATTACTACGCGAGTCCCGCGAAACGGTGCGATGGTAACATAAGCAGATGGCTATCTGCGCGTGCCTGTTATAAGGCAGGCAGAAATGTAACTTTAATGCTGTCCAACACTTCTCGTTCAAACGGTAGGCTTTGTTTTTCTCGAGATGGGAAGTAGTCCAGCACCGAAACACAGCAGCGTCGGTAAAGATTTGTGTTTATTTGCTTAGACAAAAACTTAGTAACGTAATGATTGTTTTAAGAAGTGATCTACTTGCGTTAGTATCAAGTGTATTCATTTCCCTTCTCCCCCTTCTCCTCCAACATCCAAAAAAAAAAAAAAGCTCGTGTTTCTCATTCTGGACGACTAGGAACACATCTCTTTTGGCGTCCTTCAACTTACTGTAAATTTGACACTAAAACTTTTTGTTCGTTTAATCTTTCTTTTTTCGTTCTCACTTTTTCTTCTGATTCCCCCTTTTCTTTCGCTGTTTGAACTGTTTGAGCAGTGAACGACGCTCATGCGCACTGATGACCTCCTAGTGACTTCCGGTGTGTCTAAACGGCCTTCTAGAGCGTCACGTGCGCCGACAATGGCCCTTCCTCTGGGCCAGACTGCTCCCTCGGGAAGCACACACGGACCTTGGTCAGTCGCGGCACGAGGCACCTGACGCCAGCACGACTCCTTGACTCCAAGTCCCTTCAGAAACCTCAGCGTCGGTCAGTTCGTTCAAACCAAAGGAAGTGTACGGGAAAGTGGTTCTTTTAAAGTTGATATAGCCACAGCCAAACTTTAAAACACCTTTTAGTTTATTAATAACTAGTGAATTGTCTTATTGTGCAGATGAGATTTGAGTCGGTAAAGAGAGACAAAAGAAAATACTGCATCGCAATTATTTAGGTCGATTTTTTTTTAAAGCTTACGTAATTTGAAGCCGTTTTACACTGAATAAACACAAGTAAAGTTTTAATGCTAGCGGAGCTGATACGGCTCAGTTTTAAATGTTGAGCCTTTTAATAACATGCGGTGCGCAGCACAATATAAAGAACCGTCTAATCCTGAGAGTTTTTTTTTTCCTTCCGCAAAACGAGCACCATGCCGACTTACATTGAAATGACCATGGTGAAAAGACCACACCAGAGCTTTCTACTTCATTAATTATACAAATTGAAGCTTTAGTCGTTTCTGAATGGTCGCCGACAAACAAACCACAGATCCATACAGTATATCTCACTTAGAAGATGCGATTTCGCTTTCATTCTCATTATACCCATATTGGGAGATGACGTCACCTTCGTTAACTATCGGACTATCGGACTTTTACGGAAACACGAAGCTGCTTCTCGGCAGGGTTCGGAGTAGTGATGCCCGTATCAGGGCATTGAATCAAGTCACTCTCGTGAATCGTCGGACTTTTACGCAAACACGAAGACGCTTTTCTGTCAGGGCACGTTTAACGTTGTGTTTCAGTGGCATTAAATGTCGTTTAAGCCTAATACGAAACACCTGCGCCGGAGCAAACGTAATTACATGTTGCTTGACGAAAAGTGATAGTGGAGTATATCGCTACGCGTAATAGAGGAAAACATCGTAAACATTGTAAACATAATAAGCATCGTCAAACTAAACATCGTACATCAAAATTACTTCGTAAATCAAAAAATCGAAAACGTAAATCGAAATCGAAACCATAAAACGAAATTACTTCGGAAAATCGTTTTGCGGAAAGAAAAAAAATTCTCAAACCGAATCCCACTCGTGCTTCTATGAAATTTATAATAGTTCGTTTTAGCACTCACTTGTTTTCCAACATATTTCCCTCGACCTTCGGTCTCGGGAAAATAAATCTGGAAAGAAGTTTCGTGCTAAAACTTACAAATCATCGCTTCATAGAAGCACTCAGGTTGTTTTCCCCGAAAAGGTGTTTGTTTGTCTGTTTTCACATAATGTGTGAACCCATGGCTGATTCATTTCACATTTTCTACCCCATTCTATGACATATTTGTCGCATTTAAGTTCGTAAAGTTTAAAAAAATTTTTTTGCTGATGTCGTATTAACGACGTCTTAATCATGATGTCTAATTAATTTAATATCTTACAAGGGAGTGCAATTCTAACAAAAAAAAATTAAGCCGAGCCGAGTACGCATGAACTTGAACTCGGCTCGTTACGTGCGTCCAAACTCGGAGAATTCGGATCCGGTGAAAGTGCGATTTTTTTTTTTTTACAAATTTTTATTCCAATATATTCGAAATTTTGATATTCATCGCCAAGGCGAAAGCTTTTCAGGTGCATTACGTAAAAGCCATTAGCTCAAACACGTTTTTAAAGTTATATTCTTAAATTGGAAAACCATATGAACACCTCGATTCATACATTTCGTTAAGCAGCATTTTAGTTGTTACTATCACAACAAATTAAAAAGAAACTTGAAAAAAAAACTAAATCCAGTAAACACTCCAACTCGGCTCGATACTCGACTTTTCTGTTGCAAACTCGACTCGAACTACAATTATTCTGAAAAGGGGTGAGCCAGTAGAATAACTTTTTGTATATGTATAACATTTATATAAAATCCTTAACTCGGCTAGCAGGCTACTAAAACGACCACTACCCTGCCATCGAACAATTTGTAGGTGCACGAGAAATACGCAACCGCGAAGAAATCTGCGTTTGTTAGCCAGTGTATGCAATAATGCACGAAATAAATTACATTTCCAGTCGGTACATTTTTAAAACAATAGCCTACCAACTACATTGCGCATATTTACGCTAACCAATGGAGAAGCGACTGAAGGCAGATGATTGAGTGAGCGAAGCGAACAAAAATCAGCGTTTGTTAGCCAGTGTCACGCAAAAAATATGATTGAAGAAACTTAGTTTGGTAAAGCATAGACATACACATGAGCGACCACAACATATCAATGTTGCAAACAGTGTATCCAACATTACCCATGACTTGCATGGGCTTTACCTTTCATTTATACGCCTCAGTAAATTGGACAAGAGTTTATGGGCATCTTATTTTGTTTTCCTTTTCTTTTAAATTGTTTTAAATTTAAAATTGCTTTTTTGCTCTTTTAGGGCGTTGCGATTATTTTGTAAAAAAATAAATAAATAAAATTACGGGTATCAAAATTAACTAGAAATCATGAATAGGCCTACGTTAGTTCGATATTAGCTAATTTTAAAATTATTTTTTAAAACTTTAAATTTAATTTAATTATATCAGTGTCGCCGAAGACGTATGAAGTTGTTGTGTGGATACACATCTGGTATATAGTAAATTACAAAAAAAATTTAGCAAATATACATAAAGGAAAAAATACAATAATACAAAGTTAGAACATCATAATTAGATGTTCTAAGAGTCATTATTGGGCAAAGATATTAAACAGCAAAAAATGAGAGAATTTTGCTCTGTGTTACTTCTCTTAACGGCATTTAAAATCACGCGCAATGTACCTTACAGTTAATGGTTGAAGGTTGAATGGTTAAATGAAGCAGGAACACGATGAGTTATGCAGAAATATTATATGGTTCTGTGGTTGTGACGCGTGGTCTGTATAAATGGCACTGGCCAGCGTTGATGATGTTGCGTTGTAGTGATTGAGACCTTCTTGCAATGTTTTACTTATTCGTTTACTGAATCCTGGTTTAATTTTTTCGTGTTTTTGCTCCTTCGTTAAAAACTGCTATGAAAGTCGAAAAGTTAGTTGTCGGACTGGTGTTTCACTACATCGACAGACCTTTCAAGTAGGTACCAACCAAATGGGTCTTCGCAACTTTTTAAAGTTGATTTTGAAGCGGTGATAAATAACAAGCAAGTTTAGAGAATCTAGCTGACCAGCACAAAGCATTTGCACGCTAGCTATCACAGATGTATTGTTTAGTCTAAACTTTCATATAGATACAATTATGTATGTTTTGTGGTGTTGGTGAGACAACAGTTAGCGATTGGAATGATCTAACTCTGGAGACAGCAACATACAACTTTCCATGATGGAATTTAAAAAGACTGGGTTGATAAAGACTGGATACACTGGACTGGTTTGATGAAACTGCTTCACGACTTAAGTACGTTCCTCAAGTCGCCAGTCAGTTGGTTATTTTTGTTTTGTTTCAACCCTTGATTCTGCAGTTGCAATCCCCTGTACATAGGCTTCCAGCCCCTGTATCGCATTTTGTCGTCTGTAATAATAATCATTCAAAAACCCCATAAGGTGGTAAAGGGGCCCATAAAGTTTTCGCCATACAGAGTAGTGATATCGGAGCCAAAATGGCTGCCACCAAGTTTGTGATCCGAACCGTGACCACTCAAGCTTAACTGACAATCACAGAGGTGTCTAAGATTGAGTGATCAGGGTTGGGACGGAAAACTTGCTGACAGCCATTTTGGCTGTGATATCACTACTTTCTATGGCGAAAACTTGATGGGTCCCTTTACCCTTATGGGGTTTTGTATGATATCACCCCTTTTGGTCGGTTTATGGATTTGCTTTAGCATAGCCTAAGTATTGATTGTGAGTTCCTTATGAAACTATAATTGTAAAGATTTTCTTGAACAACCTGAAGAAAATCGTAACTTTGGTATAATTAATGGTCGCTACTTAATTATATTGACAATAAAGTGATTGAAAAACAACTGAGCACGATTAAGTCAGTTTCGTTAGGTTTTTCTGTTTATTTATTTTTATTCAAAGAGCGGTAACCCTTCACGAATTTTCTTCCCCATAAACAGTACAATAGATGATATCTACCCCAAAACAAAACTTGTTAAGGATTCCCGTCAAGCTTTTCGGCCGTTTGAAGTCGTGATATTAAACGCCAAGCTCTTTCGCCAAGCTAATCCCACCGACTAATAGTTCGAAGGTTAAATGAAATATATGAAAATTGTTTACAGCGCACTTATTTCATTTAACGTTTGACGTATTATTCGGTGGGATTAGCTTGGCGTTTGATTTATCACGACTTCAGACGGCCGAAAAGCTTGGTGGGAATCCTTAACAAGCTTTGTTTTGGGGTAGATATCAACTATGTTTGGTCCAAATTGATGAAATCCATTTTTTTCCTTAGCAATTAAGAGATGGAAACACCAATCTAGTTTTCTGGTCCATTTTTTTTTTTTTTTTGTTGGCTGTCGTTAGATTTTGAGGACAGAAGTCTTCTTTTTTAAATAATTAGGATTTGTTAATTAGTACCGAAGTATCTCATTGCAAACGCACTGATTTCCATGTTCAGTTTAGCACTGTTGCATAATAACAATCTATAAAACAATGTAAAACAATCAATTTGGTCGTTTGGAGCTCCCTAACCCCCTGAACCACTTGACCAATTAGAAAGGTCCATATGAAAAGGGCACATCTACAGAGCAATACCTGTAGAATGAGCTAAGTAGTAAGTAGTACGTAGTAAGTAATTAGGTAAATAACAACCTTATTCACATCGTTTCTTCGACAAAAAAACGGTAAGCTGTATCATTAATAGTGACTTTTATGTTGTCAGGCGACCAAAGTCTCCCGATCCAATAATTCAGCCTTTTCTGTCGCATTGTTATTTATCCTCAGATGGCTGAAAACAGCCAAACTACCTTTGCTGGAAAGACAACGTGTCGAGTGGTAGTCATGCTCGTGTATATATTTTATCTGGATGTTACCGTTTTATCTTGGCGGGTGACACTCTAGCGTGTGTCTTGATACTTTGTTTATTTTAAAGTTCCAATTACAATGTGTAACTTCGATTTAATTGTGAAACGGAAACAATACGTTACCTGAGTCTGCATTGTTACTCGGCTATGGAGGTATTTTGCCTTAGGGCTTCGGGCAGATGACCAGGAGTGGTTAACGCTCGTTAAACCCTTTGAACCCTTTGAGGTATTTTGATAACAGATGGTGTGTTCCCAACGTTCACGAAAATAGCATTGCAAATGACTACAATCTTTGGATTTAAAACATCCCCAAATGTCAAACCGTAAAAGGCACCTAAACGTAAACTGAATGTCAAATTTCAAGAATATCTGTTGCATAAATTATTTTATCTGAGTGGAAGTAGCTAGTAATAAATAATAAGTAGTAATTAAGCATGAAATCAATGATGTTGAGATACCTTTTTCATATTGAAATCCTTTATGCACAGCTCTGGAACAGGACTTTCTGTTGTATACTCGGTAAATCCCGTCGATCTATACAATTTCCAAAACTTTCTGTCGAATTAATATTTAGCATTCAATACCAGAAAACGCCGGTTTAATGTCTCGGATAAAAGAAGCCGTTTCTAGCTTTCGGCCAAACACTGAATGAATGAATTTATTCAGGGCCTGGGCCCGAAGTCCAAACACTGACAATGAACAACAAGAATAAGACGGCAATAATTAGACGCCATGAACCCAACAATCTGAACTTGATGGGTGAAGCGCTAGCGCGCTTCTAGATTGCAACAATTGATCGTCTATAATCTAGACATACGCTAGTGTGTCGCCACTAAATAACAGTCAATCATCCCATTGTAGACATCCGATTGTTAAAAAATTGATTGTTAATGATAAAAAGGCGGCTCACTACTGAATAGGCGGAATAGTGGGTGTACTGGTGTACTGGGTGTGCCATGTTAGATATAAGTAGTGTTTAAGTCTCCTTGACCGAGTGTACGGCTTCAAGGCCATTTTAACTCGAATAAAGCATAAAGCATTAAATTAAAGCGGCTCACTACTGGCGGCTACTGGCCCCGATTGGTACTTGAGTGGGTGACCTCCTGAGAATCCATTCCGGGTGTTGCAGACATAGGGCCTTAGGGCTTCGTTGGACAGATGACCGGGTGCGGTTAACGCTCGCTAAAACCCTTTGACCTTTGGCGGCTCAGTAGCAGACATGTGTCTGTTAACTGTAAGCAACTGAAAGCATATTTTGGCAAGTTGAGGATAAGTCCCAATGCGACAGAAATGTGTCAAATTGTGGAAAATGTAAGGGGAAGGGTCAGAGATTAAGAAAAACTAAAATTTAAAGGATGAGTGTCCACCAATCATAGAGAAAAAGATACCGTCAATAACGTTGTTTTTATGTTACTATCTAACTAGCCAGGTAGCTAATAATTTTTCCCATGTTAAATCCCATAGACTTTTTGTTCATGGCTAGCACAAAATTGAGAAGGCCTACGTAGCTGAACTTTTGCACACGATTGCATGGTGATTTCAGCATGGTCCTTTTGTTGGTTTGGGGGTTGTAGGGGTCAGGACATATGCGTGGGGGGGTTTTGAAATTCGCCACCAGCGAATTTAAATTTAGTTTCTTTTCCAATTTGCAACCAAAGATTTCAATCAACAATGGCTTGAACAATCAACACTGGTCCTTATATTTATTGTAAAAGTCTGACGAACTAAAAACTGAACTGTAACGAAGGACAAAATAAGGAAACATTAACGTTGCCGTGGATTGCGTAAAAATAAAAGGATGCACGTTAGATGATGGTTACGCAACAATACGAGCATACACGAGCTAAAGGGTTTTTTGTTTATCCCCCAATTTCACGATCTCAATTTCAATTTCAATTTATTGCAAGCCTTGGCCGTTTGCCACGCGACCAGCTACAGAGATAAATTACAACACAACGACATAACCAAAACACAACCAAACTATAACCAAACTGTAATCTAACTCTAACCAAAACACAAGAAACCCACAGGTCCAAACTCCTACACCACTGTGTACAAGAACATCCACCATGGCCTGGCACACACACTACCCCGTTCACTTCACAATGCAAATGTCTGACCGCTGCGTACAACACCGAGAATACCCTAGCAGCAACACTGCGGGTAACAGAAAGATCACACAAATAAACCACTAAATCAGAGCCCGTAGCCTTTACATACGCTGTGACCGCACGGAGTCTTTTTACCGTGTCACAACTTTTGGACTGGGACAGAAGATGTGGCACGCCTGGGTGTGTCGCAATCCACCCTGCAATGATGTCCCTCTGGACCTTATACTTTTTACAAAAATATAGAAAGTGGTCAACAGTCTCCTCGCACTGACACAGCGTGCAGTCCGGCGCAGGAACCCATCCCAGCCGTGACTGGTGAGCGTGAAGCAAAGAGTGGCCCGTCCGTAGTCTGGACAAAGCTCGAGCCGCCCACAAGGGGAGACTGTCAAAAGCCATGGCGAGTACACAACCTGGTTGCAGCCGAAAGAGGGTGCCCCCAGTAGTGGCGACCTCCCACTCCTCCTCCCACTTTTGCCGAAACAACTCACGACTGATCGGTCTCCTAGTCCTGGCAGACGAGACAAACGTCAATTCTGGAGAACAACCAGATAAGGCATTCCTCGCCAGCCCATCCGCCTGAACATTGCCTTGTACACCTGCATGACCCTTGACCCATCGCAGCGTAACCACACCAGATTGCAGCGATGCCCACAACTTTTTACATATTAAAAGACAAGAGGATCGAATATGTCAAGCCTTTCAATCGATCCTTGAATCACACGAATCGTCAATAGGGAGTCAGAAAGAATCGTAAATCATGGCAATTCTAAATCCAGGGCCACATCCAGAGCCACCGA
Source organism: Lithobius niger (assembly GCA_023313725.1). Taxonomy (NCBI): domain Eukaryota; kingdom Metazoa; phylum Arthropoda; class Chilopoda; order Lithobiomorpha; family Lithobiidae; genus Lithobius; species Lithobius niger. The sequence goes on from JAHWFP010080225.1 coordinate 27,379, forward strand.
AATCGCAATCAGCTCGCAGATGGTGCTCGAGCACACTGCCCTTACTTTCCGTCGCAAAAACGGCTTGATCGAGGGTATTACAACCCCGATTCCACCTTCCCAGGTCGTCCGTTGGAAGGAGGCATCACAGTAGATATTGCAATCAGTGCCACGCAGTTGGAACACACAGGCCCGTTCCAGACACCAAGCCCAAGGACTGAATGGACTGGCACCCCCTACACTAAGTGGGAGATGATCCATTGCATTCTGTAACAGAGTCATACCGTGCCCAGCTACGCCAAGAGCCCCTCTGATCCTGGGACTCACTTTGGCATAATCCAGTAGGACCCTGCAAACTGGGTCCGCATAGCCTCTGGCTGTATTCCTTAAACAGAGAGACACCGGGAGCTCTTCAGAACGACAATGCAAGGGTGGTTCGGCGCTCTCAGTACAAATCGCCTGAACAGAGGTTGAGACCAGACATCCAGTAACTAACCAGAGACAGTGATTCACCGTGACTTGCAACGTCTTGATGTGCCTCCGCGAAGTACTAAGAAACGGCAGATGATAGGCCAGGAGGGATCGTACAAAAGTCCTGTACACAGACAACAACGATCCCCTCTTGACATCCTTAACATAAGAAAGTGCTCTAAGAACAGCCGAACGAGCACGGATCTTTTCGTTCAAATAACTTTCGTGAACGTTCCATTCAAGCCGCTCATCCAGGATAACACCGAGGAACTTAACAGAGGCTTTCTGAGTAACCGCCACACCATCAACCATGACAGTCATGGGGTGCCTAAATCTGATGAGGTAGCGCGAGAACATCACGAGTTCCGTTTTGGCCAGAGCCAGAAACAAACCTCTCTCACGTAAGCGCCACGAAATGTCACAAAGAGCATGCTGAGTCCGCGAGAGACACTCAGCAACATCAGTGCCAACAAACCACATAGCGATTTCATCTGCATAGCAGACAACATTAGCCGTTACCCCCATCTCCACCAGAATGTCGTTAACTACAACAGCGAACAGCATGGGACTTAAACAACTCCCTTGCGGGAGGCCCCAACTAGAGCTCGCTTCATTAGACCAATACCCATCTACCCTAGTGGCAAACTTTTGGACCCCAAGAAGAGCCATGATAGCGTCTGACAACTTCCTGCCCACTCCCATTTTCCCCAGAGTTACACGAACCCAGTCTATACTGACCATGTCGCAGGCCGCCTTAATGTCAAGGAAGATGGCCACGACAACAAACCTATGTGCCCATACCTCCTAGATTCCTGACAGAAAGTATAACACAGTATCCTGCACACTTCGTTGAGCCCTGTAGCCAAACTGAATTGGAGCCAGACACTCATAATACTCAAGATGCCACGTCAGCCGCTTCACCAACATACATTCATAGATTTTGCGTAGAGACGACAGAAGTGCAATCGGACAATAGTTAAGTAAGCTGGAACGCACACTTCCTGCCTTGTGCACAGGTACTAAAATAGCGAAAAACCATGAAGGAGGAACAGTTCCACCATCTAGAAGCACTTGGAAGAGACGGACTAGCTCCAACACAGCCGGTGCGGACAAACAGCGCAGACTCCTATATGACACGCTGTCCACACCCGGAGTACTGCAGCTCTTACATTTCGCAAGGGCTGCAGTGAAGTCTGATTCTATCCATGATTGATCAGAAGGGGAGTAGTCGGCAGACCCAATTGGGAAACAAGGTGGCACCGAGCCTGACGGTAGAGCATAGACACTGGCGAAACGCAAATTGAATGCGTTCGCCATGTCTTCCTTCCGCAAAACTGACCGATCTCGTCTGCTCGGGTCGTACACCCAAGATTGAGTAAACTTGCAATTCTGGCGATTAAGACTGCACTAGGCCTGACTTAAAGACCCCACAGACGAAACCTGCATGCACAATCGCTCTGGGTATGACTTCTTCTCAGATTTGATCAAGAACGCCGACTCTTGTGCAGTGCCGTGGTACACCATCCACCTCTCTTCACTTAGGCATCTCCTCCATCGTCGGTAGGCTCGACGCCTATCATGCACGGCATCTGTGCAGACTGCCGCCCACCATGCTGGGTAGACTTTCGAATAAAGGGAACGCTCTGTCCTGCGGCTCCTACCCATATTGGTGACAATCCACTCCGCAAATATACCATCGCTATCACACGGTCTCTGCCTCCCACGATTACGAGGTGGAACTGGGCGACCAACAGGGCGGAGAATCACAGGGAAGTGATCACTACCCCGTAGGTCGTCAGAAACACTAAAGGCAAAAAGGCCTAGTAATTCCGGTGTACACAAGAATAGGTCTAAAACTGACTCATGCACTGTACCACTTTGCCACCTTGTGAAGGTCGGAGTACTGTCGTGCATTACTGTTAAATTCATGGCATTAATGGCACCAGCCAACTTATTCCCCCTGGTGTCAACTCTAACTGATCCCCAATCGTGATGGTGCGTATTAAAGTCTCCTCCGAAAATACTCAACGGAGTAAACTGCCCAAACCACGATGTCCAGTCTTGCAAAGATGGGTTCCTTGTTGCATGCACAATCACTAATGTGACCCAACGTCCTAACATCCAAATTTTAACTGCACATGCGTCAATGCTCGGGAAAACCACCATTAAAGGGTGCACTACCTAAGGCACAGACCATTTTAAAAACATTCCCAACTTTAAACCAGAGAAAACCAAATCACAGTTAAAATGTGCTCCATCAAAAGCATCCATATTGGAGGTTTCCTGGATCCCCAAAATATCTACAAATTGTAGTAGCTTTTCAGCCTCCTCTAATTTGCCAGTAAGACCCCGTGTGTTCCAAGTTGCTATGGATGGCACAAATGACGAACATTTTGCGTGTTATGTGGTCACTCCACCACCCGCATCTTGAATTGACCGGAACTCTTCTGACTCACACTGACTAATCACAAGACTTGATGGCACACTTATCTGGCTTTCTTCATTTTCATCCACAACATGAACCATTGAACACTGAACACTCTCACGCACTTCTTGTACTGTCTCTGTCGGTTCCTGCACAGCCATACCTGTTACCATCTGCTCCTGCAAAACACTTTCCGGAACCTCACCTAACTCCGACACATCTTGCAATTGATGCGCTGGAACTGGCAAATTCACATTACGTTGTCTCTTCCCACTCTTCTTCCTCTTCGTAGGGGGTGTTTGCCACTTTCGGTCATCATCACCCACCACCTTACCAACGCTTTCAATACCTCCTTGCACATCACAGACCGCCGCAGCTCTACCTACATCAGGGCTGTCGGCTTCCACGAAACTTGGAGCCAGTGCAAGGGTTGCTAAGGTGCTCGGCCCCGGGAACATGGCTGCTGGCTTCCTGGGCTGTCGTTGCTCGGTTGGGCCACGACTACCCTTCTCATTCACAGCATGAGATGCATTGCGTAAGAGTTTTCCTTGACGCGCGGCTCGCATGTGTTCACATAGATCGCGCTGGTCACGGTACCCGCCGCAAGACGCACACTCGAGGCCGACGCACGCACGCCGGAAGTGACCTCACATCCCACAGCGAAGGCACCGCAGTGCACAAAAAGTGATGGCACACCACGCACAGAGAGTATATCGTGAACATCAGCCATAGTCGCCGATTGTCGGAGCTTAAAGCTAACGACACGGACGCCGGTAGCACACACCGGCCTTCCACGGATGAGTCACTGTTCATACGTGTGATGGTCCAACGTGGCAAATTCACTAATGACACTGGCTATATCACCGGCACTGACCGCATGCGGCAGCCAGTGTATCTGCGCCTCCACTCTCTGTTCGTGCAAATCAAAACTTTCTGCCTGATGGCCAATGATAACTATTCTTGCACAAGCAATCGACGTTTGGTAACGGATGAGTGTAAGACCACGTTGAATGCGTTCCCAGCCCAGCGTGACCCATCGCCTCTATCTCACTCGGTCCCACTACATCTTCCACAGGTAAGTACACTTGTGTAGTCAGGTAAGGCTGGCCTCCAACACCGCATAGTAAAACTACAGACTTGGACATGTCGATATTCATTAAGCTACCACCATACAATTTGCGGACTGTCATCAAGCTCCAGGCTCGGTTTCGTACAGTGGGATCATTGTCCACTTCACTCTTGTCACTCATATCACCTTTCTGTCGACTGCCCCTGTTAACTGCAGTTGAGAACAGAGCTTGAACAGATTGCAAAACAGCCGCTCGTTCTTTTTATATGTCCAGCCCACCATCACCACTGCCATCTCTACGGTTCCCATCTTCACTGACGCTATCATCCACGATCCCTCTTGCCGTGCCGACTCCAAACCTGCGAACTGCTTTTTCAGACACCCCTTTTTCCTTCGCCTCACTCATTATTACTGCAAATGTCTCTTCAAAAACTATGCCCAAGTTTAGTTCAATGCCACTTACCAGCTTCCGCAACACCAAACCCCGCAAAAGAGCGTCAACATCAGCTGCCATTTGAGCATCAACATCCGCAGCCATCTTTTCTTGTTTCACGATCTCAGTCCTCCATTAACAATGGAACACGACGGCATTGCAAGAATGATTTAGGACTGAGATGAAAAAGGAGGAGTGATATCGGGTATCACGCCTGCTCTTGGATATCACGCCTGGTTATGAATTAAAGAACATCATGTTTGCTCCATATGTTAATAAGGACGTTACAGCCTCGATTAAAACTAAGAACAGCACCGTAAAAAGCTAGTTTTGCTTAAGCAAGGAAAAAATGCTTTCGTTTTATTTATTTAATATTTTTTGTAGCACGAAAACATTATGACACTGAACTGTAAAGGTTATTTACGATTTAAAATTACAAACAACGTCTCAGCCTTGATTAAAGTTTAGAACAGATTCTGTTTTCCTCGTCAGTCTGAACAGTGCAAAACTATTGTTGGTGGGTAGCTCTCTCCCTACCCAACTCCCGTTGCCCGCATCTACGCTCTTCCTTTTCCACCCCCTCCCCCTCCACAAAAATCTTGACAAAACCTAATGCTAGCCATTCTGACGCAAACGTCTGTCATGGTTTTCATTATTTTTAAAGTATTTGTTAAATGTGGAACGTTTCAATTTGAATTAAACCTAAGCCAAAATTATTACACAATGAGTATACGTTTATTTATCACTAATCGAGCCCATTTGGCTCTCCGTCCTAAAATTATACGTTTATTGTCTTACCGCATAACTGGTCCAGATTCCGAAAGCACCCATCATCGTACAACGAACGAATACCAAGTTAGCCAACAAAGGTTCTCTGCTTTTATTTCTGTATTGTTACTCGATTCCGAAGTACCCCATCACCGTTCATACCGCGGAAACTCAACGCCGAATATCCCCTTCAAACAACTTCTCTTAAAGAAAAATTTAAGAGAAGTCGTCTAAAGGGGCTGTTCGTCGTTGTGTTTCCGCAGTATGAACGGTGATGGGGCACTTCGGAATCGAGTTACAATCAATAAACACGAGCGCAGAACCTTTCACTAAGGAAGGAATAACAATGCTGCCAACAATGACATCTTTGTCGCATTGTCGACCTTTCTGACTAAAATAACAATAAAAACAATAAAGTAACAATAGTACAGCACGATTCATTCTTTGTTGTGTGCGTGCTGTACTATTGTTGTCGGACTGAGATCGTGAAATTGGGTGATAAATAGGTTATCAGCCACTTTCCTCGGAGAGATACAAGAATGGTTCGGCCCTGCGGGCCTAATAACCCAAAAATAAAATGCTTCGCTTTCTGCTGCTTCAGCAACAGCGACCTTCGGGGGTTTCTGAATGACTGAATCTCAACGAAATCAGTGAAAAATTAAGGGGAAGGTGCAGGCCCGCAGGGATAAACAAAACAACTGAAGATGATGCGCTGATTGAGTGAGCGAAGCGAAAAAGGATGAAGATAAGACGGTGTAACCTTATGTACGTTCACAGTCCTATGAAAGTTGTGATATCCACCCAAAACCAAAACTGGTAGAAAAACCCGCCAAGTCCGACCCAAAAACGATCGGCCTTTGAAGTTAGTAACTTTCGAACTATTAGTCGGTGCGACTTGGATAATAGGATTGACCTTGGCGGCCTTTCCCTGGTTGAATGATATCACTACCTTCAAAGGCCGATCGTTTTTGGAAACTGGCGGGTTTTTGTACCAGTTTTGGTTTTGGGTGGTAATAATAACAGTTGAGATGTCGAGTTGTACCTGAAGCCATGTTAGCGTAACGAAGTTAGGGTTTAGGTTGCAAATAGCGAATGAACTTCAAAGCTCAATTTCCGCCATGAGACGCTGAAATAACCCTATAGTGGCAGGAAAACAAACTGCGACAAACAACCCGCTAGACTGTGGTAGCAACTCCAAAATACTCGGGAATCCGCATCACTGTTTCACTAAGAGAAACAAATATACAGGGTGTTCACAAATTATTCACCCCATAAATAAATTAAATATAAAAAAACAAAAACGAAAATAAATATTGAAAAACGGTCAAGTGTCAACAATTTATTAACTCAGAAAGTTTGTTTCCTAAAGGTTCTGGTGACGATGGCTACTTAATAAACCTACACATGAGCCCATTTTGTTGCTTGTAGAATGTCCAGTGAAAAATCGATTTTTCCTTAACATTCTTAAGCAATGTCTACTGATACCGACTTTTGTTACCTCGGTAATTCTATCCCGTAATTCCTGCACACTATATATAGTTACCTTTCGTACACTATATACGGGTAAAAAAGCTCAGGGGAGTGATGGCGAGGGACCGTGGCGACAGGCTATTGGACCGTCCCGACCAATCCAACGGTTTGGGAATGTCGTATTGAGGTATCACGCACTTGTAGTCTCCCACTTGGAGAGGAGGGAGGGGGAGGAAGTGTTGCTAAAGTGAACGTTCGGCTCATGTCTTCCAGTTGTGGAATAGTGGAATGTTGTGGGATATCCAGGTGTGTAATAAACACCGTATCAAAGAATTGCTTAAAAATGTAAGGGGAGAAATAGATTTTCGACTGGATATTATCTGAGCCACGAAAGGGGGCGTACGTGGAGGTTTATTAGGAGACGATCATCACCAGAACTTTTGTAAAAAAAAAAAAAAAAAAACTTTTTGAGTTAGTAAACAGTTGGCACTTTTAACGTTTTTCAATATCTGTATTATTTTTTAAACTTTTTTTTGTGGGGTAAATAAGTTTGGACACCCTGTATAGATAGATAGATAGATTAAACTGCTGTCCTCGTATGCTACAACGTGTCTTTGTTTATTTACAAGCAAGTTGTTCATTTGTTGAGAGACGAATGCGCCGAGTTACATACATGCACAGCACACCCGCAGTAACAAATGTGACACCGAAATTTGTGCATTTATTTTCTAAGCTTTTTCACTGGTAAAAAGTGTAGAAAACAGTGCACGACAAAGAACTTAAATCTAAAATTTGATTTAACCTAAAATTTCGGTACCTACAGTTTCTCAGCTTCATTGGAACGAAGTCATTACTACAACGATACCAGCAACGGCGCACCAGCCAAAAAAGATTGACACAACAGTGTTGACCGTTAGGCTAAAACTTTAGTTTAAATTTGTTGAGAAAGGTAAGTAAATTTTGAATAATCTCGTTGAAATTATTATGACTTATTGCTTAGAAATGTTTAAGGATTCTAGCTGTTTTTCTACTTTTCGTATTAGCCTTTCCATCACTTATGTATATTCAGCAAATCCGGTTCGTATCCCGTTTTCTTCCTGTCAATTGCTGCGGTATGTTCTTTATGCGACATACCAAATTTAGTTCCGTCTGAAAGAATCAAGACACTATTAAGTATTAACAAGGGATTGCATGTTTAACTTTTTTGAAAAGTTTTTAAAAAAATTACAACCTCTCCACCTCTCGTAGCAGAAATTCGACATCTTGTTCCTGTTTAATTTAATCGAGGCTCTAATTAGTTATTTTAATATTTTTAAAGAAATTTAAATTAAAGTTTTAGTCTAAAAGGTCACTCTTTTTTGGCTCTTTTATCCCTGTTGATATCGCAATACTAATGACTTTCGTTCCATAGAGCTGGTAAACAGTAGGTGACAAATTTTAAATTAAAATTCATATTTAAACTACTTTCTCATGTCCGCTTTTACATACTTTTTAGCACTGGAAAACTTTGAAAAAATCTTCAGAAGTTTTGGTGTCATATTTGTTGCTGTGAATGTAAATGCAAGTCGGCGCATTCTTCTCTAACTGCCTGCGGGACCCCCTCATGTTACACGAGCTTCTAAATCAATACTTGTGGAGTGAATATGGCTCAGTTTTTGACAGTTACATTTGTTTTTTTTTTAATCTGAAGAAGTATTTAGTTAGAGGAGTGGTAAATCTGTATTTATAGCCCTGCTATGCTCTGGAATCGCGGGATTCGGTAAAGCCCTAGTGCCACTGTGGCATTGAATCACACATTTAAGGTACTTCTTACTTATGCTGTACTGGAGCGCACGTTGGTACATGTTTACGTAATGGTTATAGCATGGATTTTGCAACAATGGGCCAGTATAAGTGATTTAATGCACGCTTTTGGTGAAGCGACATACGAGGAGCTGTGGAATCGTCCGAGGGGCGAAGCCCCCGAGTATGTTGCACAGCTCCGAGGATGTCGCTTCACCAAAAGTGTGCATTAAATCACTTATACCGGCCCATTGTTGCAAAATCCATGTTATAACTGTTTTATTACCATACTTTACATTGCTTTGACAGGAGTTAATAAATGATTTGTCTGGATTTATTGCACCATTATGGAGCATTCATAAATTATGTAACTCTTTGTTCTAGCAATTTAGACCCCACCCTCCCCTCCATCAGTGTAACGCTGGTGTAATACTTGGCGTGACCTCCCTACCCCCAAGAAATTACATAACAATTTCTCCCCCCCCTCCCCCCAAAAAAAACAAAAAAAACCAAATAAATAAATAAACAAATGTATAGTTTTTTTTTTATGAATTCGTTTTTTTAAGCTGTACATAGTACCTAGGGGTGTAAGGACTAGAAACAAAAATCACGTCTTAAAACCGGAAGTCAGAAAAATAATTTAGCTAAAAGAATTTGCATAAAATAGTTAAAAAGAAATAAGCTACAAATAAATTTGCGAAAGTTAGTTTGTTACGTAGCATGTCGCCATAACCCCCCGCCCCCCCCCGCCGCAGAACAGATTGTAACCCGTTTGGTGAACAACACCACCACCCCCCCCCCCCCCCCCCCCCCCGATTTATGAACGCTCCTTTAGCGCCACTTTGAGCAAACTTTGGAAGAGCGTATTCATTGGGATCATTAGGGTTGCACGAGATTTGCTCATTGTTAAGAGTAGATGTTGGTGCGAAGTAAGGCAGTCGCTGGGGGGGGGGGGGGGGGGGTTAAGCCTAGCTGTTGTTTGGTTCGCCACGAAATGTCATTGGATTTGTGCATGGCGGCCATTTGCATCACGATCGTACATACATATACACTGTCTCACTTTGAATCAACAACAATTTCGGCTCCGTTCCCAATTTGAAGGAAATGGAACGATGGAAAGCGTAATTTCGAAATGGCAGCCATCATAGATTAACAACGACGATGGTACATTCATTGTTTCATTTGATATCAAGTAATAGCTGGGTCGCTTATGTACTTAAACTGAAAGAAATGGGGATTTTGCCAGAGGCAGACGTGGATTAGAAACGCAGTTACAGTAATACGGAGATTGTTGGAGCGCAAGAAAGAGCAAGAATTGACCTTGAAACTTTAGTTATCAACAAAAGTGTGCGCTATAAGTGTGCAGTATAGTTGTGCGGTATAAGTATGCAGTATAAGTATGCAGTATAAGTATGCAGTATAAGTCACCCACCTTTGTTGCAACAATGTTGGAAGTGGCTAGGTTACGGGATTTAGAATGCACACTTACTACAATGAAAACGGCAAAAGTATGGTAATAAGTAATAGTTATAGCCATACTTTTGCAACAATGGTCCGCTGATAAGTGGTTTTTGGCCCACTTTTTCTTTGACAGATTCCAAGGACTGAAAGATCGTCCGAGGCCGAAGGCCGAGGATGTTTCTTTCAGTCCGAGGAATCTGTCAAAGAAAAAGTGGGCCAAAAAACACTTATCTGCGGACCATTGTGGCAAAAGCATGGCTATAAGTTTCTTATGACCATACTTTTCGTTCAACATAAGCACTTTCAGATCACCGCCAATTCTCCATTTCATGGCGGTTTTATAACAATGTATCGTCTTAAGAGATGCATGTTGGCGCTGCGTGCATGTTCATTGTTGACTGCTTGTTCATTGTTGTGAATTCCAAACTGCGTTTATCACAATGGTAGCCAAGTTTTGCCCAATAGATTTGAGTGTTTCGAATCTTTTCTCTGACGAGGACGATGAATGGCTTAGCCGTGTAAGCCAGTGTGACGAATAGGCTAATTAAGTCATGCCTCAAGTAAGTAACAGATTTATATGCAAGTGCCTTCTGATGAACTTCAGCTTCAAAATTCAAGGCAATGCTTTAATTTGAGACGTTCAATATCTTGGGAGTTAAATGTTTATAGGGCGTGGGCAAATGAACGTAATCGCCGTTCTGGTCGTGATGGAGAGCAAGTTCCAGTGGACATTTCGTTGACTGACCGACTCTTTTAATTTAAAATAAGCACGTGCTGTAAAATAAAAGTGTTTCTTTTTTTTTTATTCAATACTGTTAGTAAAACGCTGTTGTATGTGTTTCAGGTAAAGCATTTAAAAACGTTTTTTAGGTGTGCCAAAAAGTGTTTATTTTAAAACACTTGTTTGAACCGGGTATAAACATGTAAAAGTGGGCAGGATAAGTGGGCCGGCCTACTTATCCTGCCCACTTATCCGGCCCACTTTTGAAGAATGCGTTAGCAACATAGAAAGCATTGTTGCAACTGGGCTGATACGGGATTTAGCAGCCGACTTTACAACAATGAAAAAGGAAAAAGTATGGTCATAAGACAGTGTTCATGATACGTGTTTACTTCTGCGGCCTGCGGACGTACACGTTTCACGGTTACAACAATGTAGTACCTTACTGCGCATATTGCATTACGGCCAGTCCACGGGAAAGTGGGGAGGGTAAGTGGAAGATAAGGGGATTAAAAACAGTCCTTAATACTAAAGTTCAAGACTTGTTCTGACTTCACTCAAAAAAAAGTAAAAAATAATAAGCTCTGAAGACCCATTCAGCTGGCCGCTTTTAAAAGCCACTTCAATCGATACAAAAAAGCTATTTTTAATAGAGCGAACTTCAATCGTGCTTCTTTTCTTTTCTGTTTGTACCGTTTCAAAATCCCTGACTCGACTCACACAACTAAGCTCCGCTAAAAAGCCATTAAAGGAAATTCCTTAGCAGCTTAAAACCTCCGACATTCTCTCCTTTTTCTAGCCTTAATGCACTCCAAACAAAACCCTAAGTTAAAAGAAATAACATTACAAAAAATAAAAAATAAAAGAAATACCGTTAATAACACAAACAAGACTGGAAACATGTCCAACAGATTACAACGGCAAGTCATGCTTTTGTATTATTGTTTTCAATGAAAAAAAAAAGGTGGCGATATCGATCGTCGAATGAGGGCAAAGGCCCGGGTTATCTGGGAAGGAAAAAAAAATTCTCAAGGGGTCTACAAAGAGGTAGGGGGTGGAAACGGTAAGAAGGGGTGGGGGAGTTTGTGGGTGCTGTAGGTGAACGATTGTGGAGAACTTTTGACGTTTCTTTCGGAAGGAACGCTATCCCTAATTCTGTCCGACGTCAAAGACAAGAGTTATTGGGCTGAGAAGCGCCAAATTAATATCGACGGAAAAAAAGAACAGGAGTCAGAAATGTCCAAGTTTGACGCCCTATAGGCGAGACGGCTGGAGTTAAGAAGAGGTATGAGCCGTAAAGGTGAATGCAGCTTTCAAGTCTTTGATTCGTATGAAGACGACCAATGAAAACCGCTTTGCCCGTAAGTTAACGCCCGTACTCTGATATAAAAAGAAATTCATAAGTATTCACTTCATGAAATTGTTAGCACCACGCACAAACAGGACTGTTAGGACCGGCTTCAGAAAGTGAGGGCTCAATTTGTGTTTCTCGAAAACCCCTCTAACTAGCGATGGAGTAGTCTACCTCAGTCAGCAACAAATGCGTCGGTGGAAATGCGTGAATGAACAATACTGATGAAACTTTAAGAAAAATATTTAGTGAAAATACGGCCATTGCAATGACGCATTTGCACGTGCTTTTGCATTTGCAGTGAAGCATTAGGCCTAAACTACCGCACCCTCCCGTATTGCACGGGATAAGCATTCTGGCCTTGTTCTCTGAACAGGGACAGAGAGCGGGACAGGTTCAGCCATGGAATGACTTACGTAAGTGGCGTTTGGAGCAAAAGAGATACCACAATTTCAAAGTTTAGAATTAACTAAGTGCTTGAGGTGTCAATAAACACAGCCATTTCGGCAAGTGCCATAAACAAGCAGAAATAATGCAAGACTGCGGTGAGTTATCTCAGGATCATGCCTTGACCGTATAGCTACACGAAAGATATTGAGAGTCTGAGGCCGATAGCCATGCTGCCTGTGAAGCAATGTTAAAAATGTAAAATTATGGTTCAAAGATCTGATTTTCTTCGATTCTTGTCTAACTTCATCTATATCTTCGTTCTGTACCTTCATGTATAACAACGTTTGTGTTGCTTCGTAGTGAACAGCGCAGCCTGGTCGGTGAAATTAAGCCAGTGCAACTGTTCGACGTGACATAATAATTTGCCCTTCCAATGTTTCATCATGCTTTTTTTAATGAAAGGTGGCCTACTTCTTAAAAAAATTACTTCTTCGCAACTTGACCGGACCCTGTGCTAACGATCTGTATTTTGTTTTCAACTCTTCTCGCAATAAAACACACCAATCCCTTAGTCAGCCAATTCAATTCAATGAGATATAGAGAGCAGTAGCTATACGCGCGGTCTGCCCTATATAAACGTAAAACTACTTAAGCATGTTAAATCCACTGTTGTTTAACAACACAAACACTGGTTACAGCAATAATTTTGCACTTCAGGGCCACGTGCTTCCATATTCAACCCCCATTAAAAAAAAAGCACTTCCCTGTGTGCCAAAATTTAGATTTGCCAATTTTCTTTAGCGAGCTGTACTGGTGTACAGCTATACCCTACGAGAATTAATATGGGGGTCGTAATATTAGCTAGCTAGCTAGTTAGCTAGTTAGACAGTACATTGAGGGCACCTTTTCTCCGTAAAGGAAAGATGTCGCAATTCACTGTTAAGGTTTTCTTCCTACTGGTGTCGGAAAAAGAATCTCGTTAGACTCAAAGGGAGAAATTCATCCATAAGACATTCAAGTGGGCCTGCCCACAATGCTACGAGCCACGTTAAGTTTAGGCATCACTGATTCTCTCTGGCAAAGAGTGTGGGGGGGGGGGGAGCGGGGTTGCAGTAAGGTGTGTGTGAGTCGGAATCCATATTGGGGTAGAGGTAAAAAAAAAGCTTGATTGAGCATTGGTTTTAAGTGGATATTAGAAATTTAATAAGACTTTGATGGCGCGAAACGTCACACCTGTCTCCATGACACTTGTGCAAATGTGGGCGAAGATACGCATGGTGTATTGCAGGCAATGCCTTCCTACAAGGGGCTGGTTTAAGCTCCAACTTCAGCGAGGCAGCTTGAAAGGCAGCACGTCATAGCTGCACTGCTGACAATGCCTGCTGCAAAGAACTGTTAACTGCGAGGCTCCAACTTCAGGGAGGCAACTTGAAAGGCAGCACGTTATAGCTGCACTGCTGACAATGT